>DWUN01000187.1:0-27989 GCA_018249975.1 Passova gellias
GCGTAACGGTGCTTACTTTTTTTTTCAATGGTTTATACTTACTGTTCTGGGCTCGGACCCACATGTCGATTGGCAGACTTCGCACACCTCAGAACTGTATAAAATACATACATACTTTTTTTAACTCTATAACGTGTGCAGGTTACGTCACCACGTTTTCCATCACCGTTATAAATACAATACATACGCCATATTTATGAATAGGACGAACATTAGCGTACTGTACAAAATGGTAAGGTTATTATATGATGTTCTTATTTCAACATCTCTCTCCCCTCCGTCATAACACAGGAACATTAAGTTGTTTAATTTATTTCGCGGAGCGTAAACAATAGGTTAGTAATATATACGGCACGTTAATAACATAATAATGCGCTTAATTTACGATGCCATTATAATTCCGTCAAGGCTTAAGCTTTATTAATACCAGAGTATGTACGGAATATACCAGCGATGCTCAAACTATAGCGAACACGTGTGATCTGTTAAGCTTTTGTTATTTTATGTGATGTAATGGCATAACCAAAATCGATCAGAATGATTTTTTGAGATTTTCCAATAAAATATTCTTTGACACTTCCATCGATGTGTTTCATTGACAATTCGCAAATAAAACTGAAATTGTAACTCTAAATCACAATTGAAATGCTTGTCTTAAGGACTATAATGAGACGAGTTACAAGACGTTAACACATTACAAATCTGAGCCTAACATCAATATTAGTTTTTCTTTCTGCATATGGATTTTAAATGTAATAATCAAGTATCATTGAGCATGCGTATTTCACCATGCTCACTTCTGTTCGGCAAACACTTGCTTTCATAGCAAAAGACATCCATTCCTAAGACCTGCTCCCGACTATGGATTTAGAATGACGCTAAAATCAGAATATAATGTCGCACACCGGATATAACGAATAAATAGATAGTATGTAGATATAAAGTAGAACACGTTACCAAAATAATAATCTACATATACTCAAGACTGCCGTAATCCGACAAATAACCGCTAAGAAACCAGGTTACCTTTGATTAGACGTTCATAAGCTATCTAGGTTAAGACTGGGATTAGCTATATATTCGGCTGTTATACTCTCCCCATAAACACGTTTATGGTGCAAAGCCATTATTTATTTATGAGGTCACTACATTATGACGCCTTATGCGAACGAATGTTCTGGATACATAGTGCTTACCTATATGGTTGTTAACCTTTACAGTTATCGATGTTTATTACTATTTAAAGCGCATATTGCAATATGAACAGATTTACGTGATTTATTTTTTACGCATGGCATGATCGGCTTGAAGTAACATTTTATTTTATCATATTAATAATTTATAATCAATTTCAATCCAATGTTACTGTATTTCACGAATCCAATTATAAATAACTTATATCTTTAATTTATAATGAGCATTGTTTATTTAAATACACGCCATTAATGAATTAAAAGCATCCGAAAGCTTTAACATTTTCAGCGCGCATTAAAAATATGAATGTTTATTTAGTACACAAATGTGTCCTTATATTAATCCACCAAAAGAACTAACGTTCCATTTACGCTGCTCTACTTCATAAACTTTCCCCATTCGTAGCTTTTCGTTCACTTTCATAAAGAGCTTTTAACTCCAGCACGTGAAATACAAACTGTGGATATGTGGAGTGTGAAACCGCGAGAACTTATTGGCTCTTCGGGAAATCTATCGTAACTACATACCAATAACATTAACGGTATCGACATAAAGCCTTATCGAAACGAAAACAGCTTCTGCTGTCGATTCGTCTATTCTTCAAGGATTCGCGCATTCGGATTCTTTTAAATTACATTCTTTGATATAATTTCAATTATTTAGCTAAACATTAAATTCTTTCATCAACACGATCAAAGATTCTATAGCAAAAAGCACTATACATCATAAGAAATTGCATAAATTTACAAACCATTTTTAATAAGAAAATTAAATGTACATACAATAATGTATTAATATCACATCAGAAAAACTTTAGCACTCTAAACGCTAAGAGCTAACTTCTGATAGTGACTTCGTAAATATACAATGAAGTAAACGATAATTTAAAGACTGGAAAAGTTAGTGGCACTTAAAATATCGGCAAATGTAGCGCGTCTACAGCCAATAACATTACTCGTATCGACAAAAAAGGTAAAGACGCGTGAAAAAGATATTGTAAACGATGATATTACACAAATGATTATATGTATATGTATAACAAAATCGCTTTAGTTAGGTCATTGAAAGTATATGTTCTTTACTAATAACAGTACATTTTATGTACAATGATCTTTAAGTAACGTTATAACTTTAGAACAGTATATGTCTCTTTCCAATTTCAATATAAAAAGATAAATTACCCGCGAGCAAAAATGTTTCATTATAGTTTCGTCTGTAGGCACATTTCTAAAGGATCTCATGTTGACCTATTTGTACGTAATACTAGTACAGTTATAATCACACTTCCCAGAATTTTATGGGCGATGATGACCAAAGTATATAATGTTGGTTATCCTCAGTATATTTTAAACACATATTCGTATGTACAAAAACTTTATGTCTACACGAAGAGTTATTTCGAATGGCTATCAAAAATATAGTTTAATTTAAAGACAACTTTTTGTGACACGAATAAAAATTGTTCACGACAGTTAAAGCAAAATGTTCACAAGCATCCAATCGAGAAAAATCGTGCGAACTCGTTACGAAATATTCAAACTGTCGGTATATCCAGCAACAAATGCCGTTCAGATTGATGACCTAGAAAAGTCGAATCTTAATCCCTGATACGAGGGTTTCATAAATATTCAGTGTCGTTATTTCACCTCCGGTGATGTCGATCCTGTGAGGAGAAGGCCGAAGCCCGTGTTTATGTTTACAGGGGGTGGGGCAGACCCAGCTGATCCCCCCTCCGCCCGTCCCCGCCGACTGCGGAAAATCGATACGGCTACCAGCGCCGCAGAACCGTGCAGATGCCAAACGAACGGCGCGTCTTTGAGACTTTCTCTTTATCACCCATTTACCTATACCAACTAATCCTTTCCGCTCCATTACAATAATTCCCCAAAATGTAACACTTCCAACAAATTTGCTCGGCTTTGAGAGCCTTATGTAGGCCGTGCCCTCTTTTCTGTAAAGAAATATTTTCATCGCAATTGCTCACTCGAAACAATATCAAGAACAGTTACAATTTTTAAATACATCTAAAGTTTAATTACATTTAGACCCAAAAACTTACGTAATCCAGAAAATAAATACCTATAGCGTTGTGGAATTAATAATTCAACGCACAGTTCTTACGTCACATCCACAACCCTGTTTTGCAAAATTCGGCCTATTACACATACACGTGAACGAAACGACTGACATTAAATCAATTAGAAAGGGGATAATTATATGAAGAGTTCCCTGAAACACGTTTTATGAAATAATGGTGTGTTATGAGGAGTTTCAGTGAGAATTAGGTCGACCGAATTTAATAATTTCGATGTCTTTTAGCAGTGAATCGCTCAGGCTTAACTCCTACTCAGTGGAAATGTAATAATAAAATTTTGTAGCATTGGGTGAAAAGACCGCAATTTTTATGATATTTGGAACGTTCAATTGTCCTGCTATTAAACTAAAAGGTAACCACAAACATTCATAAAATTATCTTTTGGTGATTTTAAAAGTATGATTTAGTTGTGTTATTTTAATCTACGTAACTCTTTTACATTTTACAGAGACAGGAAAATAGTATGCAGAGTGTTTGAAAATAAATGGTTTTACCCGACATTTTATATGATTGAAGACGAAAAAAAATAAAAAATAAAATAAATAAATAAATTAAAAATTAAATATTATTATATTATTTTTTAATTTTATAAATGTAATAAGTAGTAACTAAAAAAAACCACCTTGTAGTATATTCTACCTTTTTTTACGACCTTCGTCGTCGTTTTTCTATCTACCTAGGAACCTATTGATTACATGTTGTTTTGAATACAGAGAAAGAGTTATAGTTAAACTTATTTAAGTTACCAATATCTAATGGCTAAATTCTAGGTTGACTTACAATTAGATAACATGAGACCTCACTTACCAATTTTATTTTACATAAACTCCTGATTGATATGTACTTCAATACATACCGTATATTTATTATACAGCTATAATTTACAATAGCCAAAAAAAAAGTTGTAAAAAAGTGTTCCCTATGATTGTGTTGTAAAAAAATAAATATACAAAGTACACTCATGGTAATTGATCTCCTAAATGAACAGTGTGTAATCCGACTTAGTACTTATACTAATTGAAAGTTTAATGAAACAAGTCAATTCAATTAAATTAATCATATAAATTGAAAAGGGAATGAATTAGATCAATGATCGTGGCCACAGACACAACTATAAAGCGTAACTTCAGCTTTACCGACAAGGTCAATAAATGTTATATTTACTAGTATTATATTGAGGACGGTTAAATTAATGTAACACAAACCAAAAATGATGAAATGTTCGTTTTAATGTTTTAAAAGCAGTTATCATAAATAATAGTGCCTTATATAAAGTCGATTAAACTAATTGACTGTTACATATTATTAGATATATGTAGGTATTTTGTTTTGTCCTTTTGATTATTCAGTAGATTTCAGGTCTGTTCACCCTCACTAAAGGAGGTCTAATGTCCAACAGTGGATTTATACAGGTTAACAATAATGACGATTGTAGAACCACACATTAAGAATCAGCACCCTTCGATAATGAAGAAAGATCCATACTTAGAAGCCCGATGTAAATAGTATGTATCACAAATACGTGGTCATTGACACGAGTACGCGAGACGGCGACACAGAATCACCCGATTGCATGGTTCGGTGCAATGCTCTTTACGTAACATATCCAACGCTACCACAACAGCATAACACGTTGTAATATCGTAGTTTTTGTATCATCCGTATTTGCTTTATGTTTACGTATTAATAAATTATATAGGTACGTGAAACGACATTTAATTGGGATTTTAAATATGAAGGTTAAAATTTAAATATATATATGAATTTGTATGTCAATTTATGTTGTTCTTATGTTTTTATTTATAGATAAAGTTACGCCAATAAATGTGATCTCAATTAAAGACACAAGTGAGAATGCTTGCAAATTAGCAGGAATGAACACAACAAATTACAAATCAATCAATGTCTTAAAGTACAAACAGGAATTGAAATAAAAATTAAATTAAAATACAGCTGGAAAATAATGTTTAATTAATAAGTAGGAGCAAATAAGGTAAAAACTCGATTTACGCATACGTCGACGTCGCAAAGGATTTATATATATGAACTCCGACAATCTCCATGAACGAAATAAAAAAATGGGCCAATTATACGTTCGAAACGCCATAGTAATATCGAAAATGATGATTTCGGACGAAACGTTAAATATTTGATATATTTAAAATTCAAATCTCGATTTCCAACCACAAGTTGTGATGTACTTACTCTCGAAAAAATTGTAGTATCCGATATTTGTAGGGAAATATCGGGACATTTAAAGTGCAGAGCCGTAAACTCGAGATTACGTCCGATATAAATCTTTCGAGTGGAGATGAATTCCCCGGACTGCGAAATGATATATAAAATATTCATTCCACTCAGAAATTCAGGCATCTGTTTTTCATTCTACATATCTAGGTGTTTGTTAGGTGCCCTACTTCTTTATTTCACGTCCGAAAACATTTTTAAAACACAAATACCAATTTCACATGGCAGAAACCATTTTAGTGGTAGTAACATTGCAAATATACACGAACGAATGGGATTAAATAATACTGGTACACTATTAGTAGTCTACCGCAGTTATAGTCCTAAGTATGTGTACATAAGACATTCCAATTAAACCCTAAACGAAACTGAACTCTCCCAGCCTACCACAGGTTTAGGTTCGCGCAAAATCACTGAATATTTGATAAGCATATAACATTTATTAAGTGTATATACATATTATGTATGTTATTAGGCTTTAATAACCAACTAACCTACAAAAGGATAAAAAAAATATTTTGTTTATTCGACATAACGTCGTTGTGCCCGTAGTGCTACTTATAGCGCTTATTCGATTGAAACCTGTTTTCCCCTGGAAATGCAATATTTTTGCTGCAAAAAAGTAGTCTATGTCACTGTCCAGTCTTTCAACTATCTCCATACCAAAAATCACATCGATCCGTTGCTCCATTTTGAGGTAGAGGACGGACAAACATACAAACACACTTTCGCATTTATGATACTAGTATAACTCTTTGAATACTGTGCGAACTTTTTGCGTCTTAATTGTCCACCCACTCGTATCCGATTGTACTCGTACATAGATGGTTAGTTCTCAACCGAACTCTGAACAAAGGTTAAACAATAACATACTCTTCAACCTGATTTGGGTTTTAGATAGAAGTCATGGTATCCGAGTTAGGTTTCCCCTTTCTGTTTTCTGTATCGGTAGCTTATTTCATAATCAAAGTAAACACAAACTGGTTACAACACAAAACAGACTACGAAAAGTTATATTTTTTTATGGAAGTTTTGAAAGCTTACGTAACAAATTTTTCATACAGCCGAGGTAAAGTTGTTGCGATGAGTTGAATACGTACCTGAAACAAAAAATATTTATAATAAGAATAATAGTTTACAGCAATTAAGGATTACATCGAAATACGGTATATACCCATTTCTATTTTCATTGATTTAGAATTTTATAAAAGTGTAGAGGCTTAATACTAAACGTTATCTAAAAAAAACGCAGTATATAGATACGGAGCTACTGGTCATTTTATTTTGATGTCGATCCTACGATATACCGACTTATAATAAATGGCAATACATTTACTTGGCCGCCTTGGGAACCAGATCTAATAATAGAGGTCAACTACTAAAGATTAGCCATGGTCGGACAGGCTCTTGGGTTAGACCCAACCCAGTTACATTAAATAATAATAAATATTCGGTTCCTACTCTTCCTATATCCCACTGCTGGGCTTCAGTAATCACGTTGAAACTTCGAAAGCTTTTACGCTTTCATCTTCTTACGTATATCTTTTCGTGCAATGTGAAATGATTTGTATTCACATAGATTTCAATTCATTAAATATGGTTATAAGAATATATTAGTGAGGAATTGAACTGCGATCAATTCTTAGTCATATATATATATATATATATATATATATTATATCTGAATAGAGTGACTAGGTTTTTGTTATAAACCAATAAACAGATAATGATTCTATAAGAAAATGCATTATATCATTAATATTCAACCCTTCCATCGATATGTTATTAAACATTTTATATAGATTACGATAACTATTCGAAAACATAAATAAGTCCTATTTGCTCTACGCCGTAGACCTAGCTGCTACGACTGTAGAGCTTTGTCCAACGCAGCCCGGTCTACGTCAATAAAGCAAAGCAACAGGCCGCACGGTTCCAACTTGACGTGACTTGTAGCTAAGTCCGTCAAGCCAAAGCGGTCTCCAAATGTCCCATTACCGTCCGTTACATTTCTCAAATGCGAGAACCAGAGTTGCGCTAAATGTGGGGAACATTCGCATTATGTCTAGCACGACGTGAATTACATCACTTTGCTCTTTAAAACTTTAGCGTGAATATACTGTTACAGATATGTATGCATGAGCGAAAATATTTTTGTTTTACTTTTGGTTATATTATAAGTGGTCGCACGGACTAAATGCCTAGTAACATTGTCTACCAGTCGACCTTTGCATTAGATTATACCTAGGTCAGTGTAACTTAGTTTATGCTACTGTCTGAAATTGCACTAACACCGAACAATTGCATGTAACTAAAATTAAATAAATTACAATCTCATTATAACCTACTAACGCATAAAGCGATGTAACAAATCTAGAACACGTTCAATATAAATGCTACGAGTATTATCAATAAAATGCCGATTGTTAACTTTTTTAATTTTATAGGATCCTAACATACACATAACTCCTCCCTTCGCGTAAAAAGTACAAGCCATCAAGCCTATAGCCGGAATAGTATTTGAAAGACAGGAAGAATGCTTGTAAAACCCGCAAAGAAGAATAAAACATTTTATTATCATGGAGAAATTCCCAACAATACGACATAAAGCCTGAAACAGCCGCTGCTCCCTTCCAGTCCCATTTCACGTTATTGACTGGCACGACCAACACCCCATAAGCTACGAACTAAATGTGCAATGCACTTTAACATCTAATGTTAATAATGATCGATTGAATGACGTATTTTTTCATAAAATAAAATAATAGTAATCGAAACAATACCTTGTATGATTACCTGATTCCAAGTTTTGGAATAAAATGAATGTGTTATACTCATACATACAAAATAACACGTATATTGTATTATATATAATAATTTAGAATTATTGTGCTATTTGTGTTTAATTTCCAACATTCGTTAAGTAATACAATCTGCAAGTGATATCTGAGTTTGACTTGCGTTATACTTTTATAATTAAGGAAAAAAAGGAAGGTGCTGAACAGTCCACATTCATGAATGTACAGAAACCTTTTAATAGATGTAATATTATTGTCGAGTATAATACGAAACGACACGAGTACGGTATGGGATAACATTATTTTCAATCGACTTTCAAGGCCTAACTCGCTCCTCGAAAACCTCCGCCTATAAACATTGTCTCCATGTTACGTCCGAATTTATGGAGAGAAACTTTTATCTCACAATTACTTCGGTCACTGTCAATACTAAGATGGATTACTCAAATTACACGAAAATATCCTTTCTAGGTTACATCCAACGTCTCCACGTTTTGTGACGAAGATATATAACGGCCTCAGTGCTGCGTGAATGACCTCTTGTCCATAAAAATGTCAATTGTTGCGCAAAAAAACATGTGTACGATATGTTACGGTTGAAGCTATTGTTAAATATCTTTCCTACATAAGTCCAATGTAAGGCGGTTTTAAGCATATGTAATAAAACTTTCACAATCCAAAGATAGGTGTCACCGGAAATCGAATACTTTGGAATAATAAACCTTTAATGGTTCCTTCATATTTGCCCGTACATTACAATTAAATAGCCATATTTAAGGCTCCCGAAACACTTTATTTTATCAAAAGTAACTTTATAATATTTTATCAACAAAACCTATTAAAACTATTGACTGAGCTCAGTCTTTGGAACCTGTTCAAGAGTACTTCAAATTATTATCAGTTCAAATCGTTCTAAAATAGTTGCCTCTATAAAGTTCCTTTTCAGACTTCATTCTTGCAGACACTTTAAAAATATTCACTTTTTGATGACTCGTCTTAAAGAACAACAAATTAAATATTTCGTAAAACTGAAAATTAAAATAATATTTAAAGCTCTTAATTTATAATTTTTGATCAGATTGTATTTCGCGACCTTCAGAAGACCTTTGCCACAAAACCCGCGCTTTAGGATTTACGTATTTAAAATATGAGAGAAAGCTGAAATATTTGGTATGACTACTGCAAATAACTTCTATTAAACGATATAGATTAGGATTTCGTGTACTGATTTATCTCGTTGACTCGGCTGGTTCTTGCATTAACATGTATGTACTCGTATACCAGGACTGGCCTCGTGGCTGAGTGGGTAGAGACCCTGACTGCTAAGCTGGTCGTCTTTGGTTCAACTACATCCACGACAAATATTTGTGTGATAAGCATAGTGGTTGTTCTGTTTCTGCGTGAAATAAAAGTATCTATATAATCATTATATCTTATGTATATATATATGGTTATCCAGTTACCGTAACTCAAACATAATAATTGCCTAATTTGGAACCAGATAGCCCTGAGTGGAATTGCCCCAATTATTATTATTGACAATAATTATAATAGTAATCTGGCTGTGTTGTGTAAATGTTGATAGATAGCGTGTGAATATGTTTACACACATTACAATAATAACTCTTGTAACTATAACATATGATTGAATAATCATAAGATATTAAGCCTTCTACTCGTATGTTTCTTTGAAATCATTTAGTATTTTAAAAATATATCAACGCCCCAAGTTCAATATTTGAAGTCCATCTCTTCAGAGATATAATAAGTTAACTTTATAATTCCTGAGAAAAAATGTCCAAATTCTAAAAGTGAAGCAGAGGGATTTTTTAAATTTGATTAGTTTTTAAACAAATAATTAGATAACTCGTGAAAAAACTTTAATCTTCATTTTACCGGTCCTTCAATTTCGGGCTCAGTTTAAATTAAGATTCTCTTTTAATGCACTGCACATTTTGTAAAAGTATAACACATTAAAATATTTTCAAAGCCAGTTCTACTTTATCCAAGACGTCATAAAGTTTCAAACTATTCTCGCACAAGATTAACTTCGATCCCAATGTAACTTGATTACAACTTTCCACTAGTAACTTTTTTATTCTTTAAATATGAAGCGAACCGTATAGCGAGTTTAAACAAGAAACTTATATTGTTTTACTTTCTATTTCCACAATAACCGCTGCACTGGAAAACTTGGGAGTGACGACCGCAACTCATTGAAGGACTTGAATAATGGAAAATGTTAACAAAACACTCCTTAATGTTTCTAACGTTATTTACAGCTTTTATATCCTGTTACATTTGCGAAACGTATTTATTAATAAAACACTCTATTCATTAATTAAATAAAGCATTGGTGAATACAGCAACACGTTCTCGAATGAATGAACGAGCTGAAGAGAGATAAACAATACGAATTTAGGAGATTTTTAATGCTACAAGTTTAACGAAATAAATGGCTTAAACAATCAGTCTATTTGGCGAAAATACACTTGTAGTTATTGGTTGCTTTACTCTGCTGTAATCAGGCACTGTAACGTTTCAAATGTTATGTCAGACATGGTGTAGAAATGTACATTCGCGTGTACAAATATAAAATATTTAGACATTGATACTTTGTTTGACAATAGTTAAATTCTACTGTACGTAAATTCTGAAATAGTATTTTGTTCAAACCGTACTAAACAGCGAACAGAAACGTATTTAATTGTCTTCGAACACCATGTTTAATGCGTAAATTTACAGGATGACGTAATTAAGGCGCTCCTCGCTCCGAGTGAAATCAATTGGCGGGAAACAGGGAATGGCGAAGTTTATATTGCGAACGTTCTTATATTGCCAGCGCTGTGTTCTACTTATGTAATTACGACCTCATCTCAAGTGGAACTCGGTGCGAATAAAACTTGTATTGTTTGCTGACTTGTCTTATTGAGTAAGAGACAAGCGCGATCGTTGAACTTTAGGCTGCGTACTGGTAAATTGAATTAGTAAATTAGAATTCAGAACAGGCATTACTATTTAAAATTAGAATAAAAAACACCAACAACACAAATACCAATTCACGTCATGTTCTTTATCTGTTTTCAATCTGAGAGAATCATAATAGAATCGAAAAATTTTAAATCTGGTTTTTTTTAATAGTACATTCGATTTCGTTTTGCTACTGCTTTAGTGGAAAAATATAAAAACAAATATTTCCGTAGTTATAAATGAAACGACAATATAATGCATACAGATCAAAGAGAAATAATGTCAGAAATTTTGGCGAGACGATCCTCAAAGCATGCAAATCGAGATCAGCAAACACGAAATGAAAAACAAAAAAATACTCTTCAACATTGTAACGAAATTTATTATCATAAACGACGCTATTACAATTTTATTTGCACAGTATTTTAATGAACTGAGAAAAGTATCTGATCAAAAACTAGTATAGATCAATGTAACATTCACTACAACATAAAATATATACTATATTACTATAGTTACTATAGTTTCTGATCAGATTATTTTTCACTTCATAGTGTATAACTTATGTAAGACTGTTACGGTAGTATATGTGATATAATTACATACAGCAATAAAACCTACAAAAAACAACAAAAATTCCAAGAAAACGTAAAAAATTGTTACTAATTTTAAAAAAATATATGTGGTTGAACTGGAAATATCGGAAAAATATATGCGTAAGTTTCAAATCTTATTTAAATTTTTGGAAAACAGCAATACAGCACGAGCTACACCGGCTTATCATTCAATTTTCTTAGTGTCTTTCCTTTAAAAAATATTTGGGAGATTGTTCCAAATTGTACAATTTACATGAAACAATTTCCGAAATGGAAATTTTCTCAATAAGAAGCTTTTCCTGCCCTGTCTCCTCCTCTTGTACTAATGGGTCTTGGGATTATTGTTAATGGATGGGCGTAAACTTCATGACCACATAACGGCAAGTAAACTAAGCTCATTTAGACTAAATCATGCATTAACAAAATAACAGCTGTTTTAATCGATAATACCAGCGATAAATATTAGCTGTTGTTCCGGAAATAACACGCATTTCTTTGATCTTTTCGAATATTTGTTATCATTTAAAAGCAACCACTTTAATGACTACGCTACAAATATTGTCATTATTATTTATTTGACGGCGGTATGACAAATCATAGAGTTGGCAGAATGGATGTCATTCTATGTCTGCCGCTCTGACACAACTCCGGGCACTAGTGCACAGTTGGTGTTCTATGAAAATAGCTGGTCGTGTGTCTCCTGAGTGCATTACGTGTTTGGTGGAGTGTCAATGGTTTAGTGTGTTATTTAATCATTTCGTTTGTCAATGATAAAACACAAAAATAAAAAACATAAAAACATTATTATTAAAACACGTCACCGAGAACCTTAATTCTAGTTTCGGAGGTCGTACCTCGGCCGCCACCTTGAAAATAAAGGGGTGACTAGTTTAAATTTTACTTATTCAACTATGTAAACTATGAAAATTTTACAAGAAGTTTATTGTTAGATAACAATGCTGTCTACAACTTTTTGTAATAAATGTTCGTTGTAATCTTTATAACTGAAAAGTGAGAAAAAAGCTATATTTGCAAGTTTTTAGTTTTTAAGATATTTCGATTCCACATTTTGTAACTTGCTTTCCATTCTATCAACATTCGCAAAACGGCGTCTTAAAAATATGTGTAGGCATTGTAACTCAAATTCATAGTTTTGTATTATTGTATTATATACGTATAAAACGCCTACATCATAAGAGATTACTGTCACTACCGAACGACATAAATAATGCAAATAAATAATACTTTGCAATATTAAGTTATAATAGGCAAAAAGGTTCTAAATGTAATCTTGGACCTTTCGGACAAATCCTGTTTGGACGACGTTTTACCGTTTCTCCCATCTTTATTGAGAAGGGATCAAAGGAAAATGGTAAGTACTTAGCTGAAACAGAACTATTACTATAATAGATATATACATATGTATTTATATTTTATGTAAGCTGCTGAAACGATTTTAATACTTTTCTATTATGTTCAAAATAATTTACACAATTCTATGATGACTGACGTAGATATTACATAATAAATTATGCCGAAAAATATATCAAAGACCAGTCCGAAAATGAAGCTCGGAGGCTAGAAACATGAAGTTTTTAACAGTCAACGCGGCTAGTTGATTTGACCGTTTGATGTTACCGAGGAGCCAAAGGGTGGCGTTTATGGTTCAATGAATTGACGTACCCGTTCCATACAAAAAGCAGCCTCCTTTTGGACTCTTCCATACGTAACTTTTGTTATTTTTGTGCCTTTACCATGAATCTACAGACGAACACCAAAGTTCTTTAAACTAAGAAGCATATTTTCTTCTTATTGCTTGTGTAAATAATATGTTTAGCCTATTAATATGCGTAAGTTTTTCATCTAAACGTCACCGTTGATACGTGACAGTTTTGTCATTTAAATATGACTAACGATATGTTGAGTAAAGAAACACAGGAGCGGTCGGCGCTTGGTTATGCCGTATGGAAAATTTACTGAAATTTTACTTGCCTCGCTAGAAACGTTAAGCAATCGATCTCGCTTGTTAAGTCTCTAAAAAGCCCTTGTCGATTACCGCAACTTGAAAAATCGTCCGACTTCTGACCTATATGAATCGTAGCACTTGAAATTCTGCAAGTCATGTCATTTTCATTTACATTCACGAGTTTGAAAACTTTCGTATCTTCAGTAGATTCCCTATTATAATATCGTGGTATCACTATTGCCACGTCTGGAAAGCTATACATAAAATGTAATAAAAACGCAGAGATATTTTGGCATATCATTACAGCTCTAACGCAATTATTGGTAAGTACAGCTGCTATTCTTTTAGTATTACGTTCAATATCAAAATACATATATCAAGAAAAACCTTCGCCGAAGGTTTATGTGATTCGAACAATACACAAGTGAACAAACCATTTCATCCCCAAACTCAGTGATGTAGAGCAGACCCAATAACGAGCTTCTACGATGACATCTCATCTTCATATTCGCTGGCAATAGAGTTTCCCGCACTTTCGTATTCAAGTGGGATAACCGTTCACCAATTTCGAGGTCGACGCACTTTAAGCTAGTGTGGCATGCGACTTGGCAATTTGCTCGCAATGTCCTGAGGCAGTACCTTATATCAAAGATTTATATTACCACAGTTGAAGAGGACAATGGTACTATTATAACATTCTAGGTGCAAGTACCGTATACGCTTCGCATATAAATATTTGACACCGAATTGGTTGCCAAAAAAGGAAGCATTCAAAGAATTTTCCTTCAGATATTTTACATACTCATTCTCGAAGAATCAAGTTTTTTCAAACTCGTGCGATCTTAACTTGATCTTGTAGTTTGCTAGTTTTATTAAGTTCATACAATACTGGCTAAAACTCAATTCTTATATTTATTTATTTCTCCAGAAATACAAAGATCGAGTGTCATAAAAAACTCTTAAATAGTTAATTGAAAAATATACGAAACGTTCTAACGGTCTGTTATTATATTACATTAAAGATTCGATACTCTTCACTAGTTGAGAAAACTATTTCATTGAAAAAAGATTATCCTTGTATACTTTGCTGTGTGGCAATGGTGACCCTCCCACCACTCTCACCACCCTCCCTCTCACCACAGGCCGATCGACTTGCAGGAAGGGCGACAAAAAATGTAACACACCCCTATTGATAATAAATATACATACGCAGGTTACTACTGACATAATTCGAGTTCCTGTTATCAGATACACAAAAGAACCCTCTATTGATACTCGTATATGCACATATTGTTTGAGGTTAATGACTTTTGGTTGTCAAAAGTGATGCATAAATGCCTAAAACATAAGTTTTACGATAAAATAGGTTACGTTTTATAAACGAATGGAGAGTATATTATGCTGTATGCAGCATGAAGGAAAATTTTCGTTACTAGAATGAGCATATTTTAATACAATTTTTAAGAGAGCTGAATTTATAAAAAAAACGTATGTGTAGTTTTATAAAATTGAAAACAATGATAGAGGCGTTATTCTTAGAAAAAACTCTCATTAAGATTCTTATTCTTCTGTATTGTCTTGTGATATGTACGGCGTTCTTTATTATTTTTATATATATTAATAATGAATTTCTTTATCATTTCCCATAACATTTAAGATAATGTCGCAGTTCTTCGCTTATTTCCAACGTTTTCGTATCACCTAACTTATACCTATACCGAAAGAAAAAACCTCTCGAGAATGATGGGTTGAAATGTAAACCACTATAGGCTTATCACTGCTTACCTATCATATAATATAGTTTAATAATATACAACTGTTAAAAAAACATTCAAAGAAATATTACAATATTGTTGTTATATTTGTTTAGTTACTTTTAGAAATGCACATAATCATTGTTCCCGGCCTCCGCTCTCCATCCCCTACAACCTGTATGACATTTTTGCGTTGTTCATTGAATCTTTTGCGGGTATTTTGTGAACACTAAAGAGGTCTTCTAACTCTCTTTGAACCGAGCAAATGATACGTTAACACTGAACGAGCTAGCTACGTCACAGCAGAATGACGGACCAGTGAAAGGGATACGACTCCTCCATCGAATATTATGTTAAGTTGAATAGAAAAAAGGTCTCATATAAAGTTTGACATTGTTTAGCGACGTATCTGCCTATCGGAACTCGGTCGCTGAATAAATTCCTCGATATTCTTTATTTTCGCCAAAAGAAATACCTTCCAAGTAAACGAATTGAGAGGGCGTGTGCAAAAATACAAATACGTAATACACATGTTGGCTATTCACCTCACAATATTTTTAAGATACATTATAAGTAGGTATATATTGAAAAGTGGTAGAGTGGTAAACTGTAAAAGTTAATATTAATTTAAAGCATATAGCATAAAATAATTTAATGATGTGAAAGATGAAGAAAACGCAATTTAATAATTATTTTGCTTCAACAAACCCAAAGGCACTGTTTTACTTCATTGTAAGCAGATTATCCTTTATAATACATAACGAATTTAATATACTCAGTCTGATCTCAAGCCAAACGCCCATGTTCGAACCCAAGTCTGAAACGATATACCCGACAGTGTTGCCAACACACAAGAAATATCGCTCCATTCGAAAATAATGTGTTCCAAGTTCTATATATACCATTCAATGACCAGATATTTCTAAAGAATTAATATGTTTCAACATAAGTTAACAGTTAAATTTACAAGAGACAAAAATAATACGCTAACATAAATATATATTCAGTTCGTTAGTAAAAAAATGGTGGAGAATAACTACGCGTTCATGCTTCGAACGCCGCAGCGAATTGAAAATAATTACGCGTCAAATGAGTCGAATGACACCTATTTAAAACGTAAATAGCGCGGGGTGAGTTACGTCACAATTTATGTTCCTCATCAACCGACCCACATCATATATTATGTTGCCCTTTGTAGTATCTTTTTTCGTTGCAATGACTTCAATTTTGGTATTTAATATGTTTAGTGCGGATGATGAGGTTTTGAGGAAATTGAGAAAAAAATGTTATGACGAAAGGTAGTACTATATCCGTACTGTTACAGGAAGCAGGTGCGTTTTAGAGAAATACCGAGAATTTACGTTGTTTGCCAAAATGTGTATTTAAGCGTTGTTATTGGTTAAAAATGCGTAAAATCCTAGTGGCGAGTAGCGCTCAAGAAAATTTGTTGCCAGTATGATGAATAATGCTTGGTCTTACGGGCTCGATTATTGATATTGATGTCAACACAGGTACGGTAGACCAAGAGAAAAAAGAGGAAAAAAAACTGTCGCCATTGTCTTTATTCCAATTATAAACATATAATTAGCAAAGTCAAGAATAATGTGACTTTTACAGTATAATCAGCTAATTCAATACAGCTGGTTACATCAATTAAAATGGCATACGTGGGTAGTCAGTTCAAAGTTCATATCAAACCGCTTTGTAATTACATTCATGTGCTCTATTATAAGTTATTTATGTCTTGTTATATTTATAAAGCCACTGGATATTACTAAGGTACTAAGAGACTTGTGGCCTTCCGTTTGAAGTCACAAACTAATAATGTTCAACGTAGAGTAATCGAGATATTTATCCATTTCACAAACGACATTGCCATAGCACTAAAACACGGGTAATAAAATTTTGATCAGAACTCAAAGTGATCCTGATACAATAATATTGAAGCAAAGCCAATTTACATGTAATGTGTTTCGTCTGGTCGGCACTTCCACGTGATAGTTATGTAACATTGGCGTATGTTTGATTCTTTGTTTTAGATGCACACCATAAATAGCAATAAAATATGACGTCATATATTTCCTGTTTGAATAAAAACCTTGTAAGTTGAAAAATTGTGTGGCCATAGTGTTTATGTTATTAAGTGTTTATTCGCATCTATTCCTAACATCCTGAAATTAGTTTCCAACTTCGTACCGGAGGTTAGATAAAAGTATATTCATTCATTAAAAGTATTACAAACATTGTCCCCTTACCCTCGCGATTGTCTAAACTCTTTGTTTTCTTTGAGGCTTATTAGTGGCAGCTAATACGAGTAGATGTAAATACCAATATTTGTGTCTGTGAAGTTCTCGAGTTTAAGTACTGGTAATTGTGAATCGAGCTTTACGGCTCTGAAACTACTTGTTCTAAACTTATTTGCAATTCAAATAAGGCTTTGCAATTTTTGAGAAAGTAACAAGCGAACTATATAGAAACAGAGTATCCAATCAGCACTATTTACATGGAAAGTTAGCGAGAATTTCTTAAACTTTTGTTTTCCTACGCTTTTCAAAGACAAATATTAAAACTCAATAAAAGATCGGTGATAATTTAATTTTCATTTCAACGCCACTTTGAAATCGTATACAGCATGGCGGTCGATTATAGTCGATAGAAAATCACTTGTACCAAATACCAGTTGGGCTTCAGCTACCAACTTCCGTGGCTATTTAATATTTCTATACTATATAAAACAATTTAAAAGTACACTTAGAGTTGAGGTTAGATGTGTTGAAAAAATTATCAGAAACTTGCTGCAAATCTGAACTGTGTACGTAAGATATATCGACAACAATAACAGTAATTCTGAAATCTGTTGTTCCTAGAATGTTCTCGAAGCTTCGTGTCATTACTCGAAAGTTACGCACAGTGAGCACATGAAACGGAAGTCGTTACTATGTTATATGGTCCATCGGAACAGTCGCAGGCTTTCATATAAATTTAACTGCCTTTGCAGTTATGTAAAAGGAGATACATTTCATTTTTAACAACGCGACAATATCGTGTACATATAATATAACTTGAAAGCCAACATCAGGCAATGCGGAGTATACTGTATTCACCGTATTGTGATTAAAGCCACGCCAGTCTCATTACATCGCAAACAATATGCACGTACGAGTATTGTTTTTTCATATCAAAATTTGGTAGCAAATAAATAATACACGTCAAAACTGACGTAATGGCAATAAGAAATTGTATCAAAAATCATATCGGTAACTACAATTATTTTATTGTGATTGGCGCCGCGCAATTGTTGCAGTTACATAATTTCGAAATATCGATGAGTTGTTAAGTTGTTGTTGTTGAGTTGACTTGAGTTGTTACCATAAAAGACAAGCAAGGTATAAAAGACAATGCAATATATACAGTTCATATAAAAACACACCATGATTTTATAATTCCAATCTCAAGGACATCAGAATCCGTGAATTACGTATTCCAAAAAAAAACTCTAACAATAGTTCAAATAGTTTCCTATAGCAACAATCGAAATTCACTATTCAGAAGTTTTCAGGCACGCGAATGTAGTCTTCAACCTAGCGCTACTGAATAATTTACGAGATGTCTTCTCAATGCGGTATCTGCTAGTAAAAATGAAAGTTAAATTATTTCACAACTGATCGCAAGAACAGTGACTATTGCGGGAAATCGACAACAAAGTTACTTACATAAATACTGTTTCGTAAATTTGGTGCCTACTAACATATTAATAGCTTGTTAATTGGTTAGTGATTGTAACGCGCTATACTAATTAGTATAGCTACATAAATGGATACAAATGTTGGCTCACAGATTAAGGTTTCATTTATATTTCTGATATTTACGTAAGCGTAGGTCGCCGCTTCCATCACATACTAATGCCGAAAAGAAGACAGAATCAAAGTAAGTATGTAATTATGATTGTAAACTTATCTCTTGCTCTCAATAATGGAATTAATAGAACTTTGAAGCTTTGTATTCCACAACGTTGTTATTAAAGTTCTGCTCAACGCTACTTCAAAGAGTGATTATCTTAATGTGTTTTAACTCTTAGCCTAATGACGATGAGGTTTCAACGGTAGAAGCTACTCGTAGCAAGAGCGATCATCATGTTTTTCTGAATATTCGTTTCAGTTTACTGAGTCAGATATCTCTTTGTCTTTGCCTAGTTAACTGTCGTTATATCTAATTGGACCTTTATGTTGACTATTTGTTATTATTTGATAAAAAATACTTTACATTTGCCGTCGCGAGCGTGTCTTGTTACTATCAGAGCAGTAAAATGTAGGACTAACGCTTCGAACATAACATACATTTTGTTCAATAGAACCATATATGTTTCTAGGCTTCGATGTATTCGTCTTCCTAACATTTGTAAGTTTTTTAGCCAAAACATTTACCATTATTTAGCCAGTTTCTTGACGTCATATGGACTGCCGCTAATCAGCCAATATTGTCTACTTTTTCATATAATTACGTAATTAAATAACTGCGTACTGACGTGGTACCTATCCATTTATTTCTAGTACATACATGCATGTATTCACGCTTATTTGTCAATGGGGTGAGCACTAATGAATGATTTCCACCCACCACTATCCTAAAAAACTTCTTTCGCCTCTACTACTTTGAGCAAAGACGTCATATATGCTTGAGCATTAGAGATATACTTGACCTGCCTTTTCTTAGTACGTCTCCAATTTTGTCGAACCTAAATTTACCTCTTCCGACTCTACGAGTACCATTCACACTCGCCTTATAAAAAGATTAGGAACATATTAGTTCTTTGAGACTGGTACTGGCAGTGACTACTATTTTAATATTCATGTTCTTATACTATACATTAACTTATAATAAAATGTACAATAATTCTTTAACCTCCCCTTGTATTTAGATTGGCTGTTTGTTAGACTAGTATCTATATCGCACCGTAACGTAATTGTCAAAAGCCTCTCGATTTGGCTTACAACAATTAACTGTTTCACTGTGCGTTTCCATGAACTCTATATTTGATTTTATAATTGAACAATTAACAGTTACGAGATACTATTAATGTGATAGTTCATTAATTACAGCTACAGATAAGATAAATACCCAGCTATTTAGAGTCGTGAATAATATTATGACATAAATTTATATCGGTGTCTATAATATTTATATGTACTATACGAACTGCGCCCGCTGTTGTACTCGCATATACATAACTGTTTTAATAGATAACTAATTATAAGTTATATTACCTATAAGGCGGTAACTAATTCAATTCAATCAAATCTTCAGGGTTTTTGATTATCTTGCACGGACTGAAAACATTTGTGAAATAAAAACCGGTGTTACAAATAGTATATTTATCAATGATTAAAATGCTAATAATAAATCATAAGAAATAGAACAAAGAGTATATGTGACGAACAGTGCCTCAAAGATAATATATTGTACTTTATAAAACATTGGGTTGCATTGAACAATACTTTATTTAAGAAAGTTGTAATAAAAAAAAACCGGTCAAGTGCGAGTCGGACTCGCACACCTTTGCTTATTCCCAGATAGTATATCCGAATTGATTTAGTATCTCCAATGTACGATTTATGAGCTTGACCTACAATTAGCGTTAGTCCGATTGTAGAAAAACAATGACTTCGCTACGTTATACCTACATATACATATATGTAGATTAAGCAGCAACATGTTAAAGTATATAAAATACTAGCTTTCCCCGCGACTTCGACCACCTGGAAATCACAAACACGGTCACAAAGATTTCTTTGTCAAAGTTGCGACATTTTCGTAAAACAATGAAATTCCTCGAAAAACTAAAAAAAAACGGGAGAAAAGAGTACCCTATGTTCACCCCAAGACCCTCAAGTATCACTATATAAAATGTCATCACAATCGGTTCAGCTACTTGACCGTGATGTCGTTACAGACATATTGACAGAGTTACTATCGCATTTATAATATTAAGTATGGATTACCATTGAACAAGTTTATATTTCAGCGCGTTGATGTTGGATTTGAAATACAGTATTGTGTATTAGTTCCAAACAAATACCAACAAACCTGACAGGAACCGAACACGATACTAGTAAAGAACCTAGATCTAGGAACAGTACAAGAATAATATCGAAAGATGTATCAACAATCCGTGTTCCATTAGTTCTAAATCAACACAATATTGCCGCTGCCATGAATCCACCGGATACGACACAATGACAAATATGACAAACAAAGATCTGTAATATGTTTGTCTGACAAATATTTGATACGTTGCTAATCAAACATGAAAAGCCTAGCGTAATGAAAATATAACACACACATATAAACATACATATAGGTTTTCTGTCTGTCGATTGTAGTTAATATCTCACAACTTATGACTAACTTTGATCAATCGAACGGAAACCCTTTACCTATTTACGGTTTAGAATAAATGTTGTCTTTCTATTGGCGTCGAGAGGTAAAATAATTCTGCTCACTCAAATTGAGTGGTTGCCACGTAGCAGTAGTGCTCCTTGATGAGCCAGCCGTTCTGTCTATAAAAGAAAGTAATGCCGAAAAATAATCCATACTAATATTGTGTGTGTGCGAAAGTAATTCTCTCTGTGAGCGTCGAAACACCGTTTTCACGGCAAAACAAGCGATGCTTGTTGAAATTTCGTGTCAAGCTATCGCCACATCAAGAAAGTACGCGATCTGCAATACTTTTTGTAACAACCCTTAAATAAAACACGGAAGGATAAATTGGGCGAGAATTATTTAGGTTTCCGGATGAAGATTTAAAGTGTTATTTATTCTGTTATATTTTAAATAAGCATAAATCTAAACACGAACTTCAGTATAATGAGCAGCAGACGATTATATCCTTAATCATCAGATGAACTGGGATTACGTCACTCCTTTCAAACGAGAAGAGACGAAGAGACAATCGAACGCGACGCAATAAAATTAGTCTTTATCCGATGCTATGGACGCAGTGAAAGCGACAACATCGCAGGGGAGAGACCGATCGACCTACTTTCGTGCCGTCACCCAACCTTCGCTAGAACACGAGCGTAATTCTGCAAACGGAACTTTTAGACTGCGGCGTAACTAACGCCGCTTACGTACACTTTTTTTCGACTCTCAAGGAATTCGCACTTCAATGTATGAGTAACAATTCCGAGAAACGAGGCTATCGCGCACGTACCTACATTCCTCTCTCAACTCTTACGGTATCTCCACTTCAGTGTACGGGTAAAAGCTCGAAGAATCGAGACGAAGGGTGGCTATCGATCGGGAAAAGGAACGATTCCCACTCTCACTGAGAAGCGGGATCACAATTAGTGGCGACATAACGCGGTTACCGGCCCCGGGTGATTGATGCCGACTCTCTTAACTGGCACAATTTATTAAATAAATATACATAGCTATGATTGAATAGGCTTCACTTAACATTTAAAATAAATACGAACGGGCATAACCAATTTAAGGCCGCGGTCACTGGCGATACCTTACGGGATTTAGGATTGTTCTATACATATATATATTAATGATAAAAGCTGTACGAATATTGCGTGTGTCTTTTTCATCTTTTCGAGGTTATGATAAATAAAACGTTTTCGTATTTATAATGTTTATGAAATGGAACATAAAAAAATGGTAAGTAATTTAGTAAGTAGATTTAGTAACGGATGTAAATGATGCTGTACACGGATGAAAAATTATAGTAAAAAAAATTTAATACTTGAAATTCACACATGACTGAACAACACAGTATCCGGCATAGGTATTTTAAAAATAGTGCCGCTTATATTAACATTTGTTATACTGGTTAAAGTTATTTATGATTTATTATCAATTAGTTGTTACCAGTTCTTCGTTCGCTCGGTAACCAAAATTAAATTTTACTTTTTAAATGGTTCATTTTAATATTATTCTAACAAGTGAGCTGTGACCTATGACCCTTCTCAGGGTTTAAGTAATCTTGATGCCAAATTTCAAGAAAAATGGTTCAGAGAGTCTGACACGAAAACCAAAGACAGACAAAAACAGACAGATAAAGAGCGTCACTTTTTGATTTACAATAGAAACACGAATTTATCGCAAGCCCAAAAAAAATGTTCGTTTACTGTATATTTAAAATTACATTTTTGTGTTAAGATAACTTTTCTATGTGCTTACGTGTAACAGAGAATGTTCCAGAGGATATAGTAGACTCCAAAAGTGGAATGACGTAAAGGTTAATATCGATGATTCAATAGTTGAACATGCCATTCCAGCATTTACGCTACACTAAAACATAAGTAATTCTACTTTCAATATGAAATATGGGTGATATACCTACTTGCATACATATTTCATATTATTTAATTAACAATTATATTATTCTGAACGAACATATTTTACTTACATAACGTTAGCGTACTCATTTCTTTGCCAGTCCCGTTGAACTTCCAACTCCATTACACTACAAGAAAATTTTGCGTAACACCTCGCAATTCCCAACTAAAATATAAACAACCTCAAGAATATTACCACCTGAGACAGCGCACTGTACTCTGAACCTCCAGAAGATGCAACTACAGGTGCCAAGTTTCATTAAAATCATATTAACCGCCTCAGAGCGGAACCAGAGCAACGTGCAAGCAACAAAGATAAATGTAAAAAACGCGGATGATTTTCTTACACTACTTTTAGCGTAAAATAGCATGAACACATTTCATTGCCACGGGAAAACATGTTTTAATTTTATAAGCACTATAGATGGCCTAATGAATGCAATAGCAGTAGGACGTATGAACAAAATAAATTCCTTTGACCACGCGATCGGAGCATCTAGTAAGAGCTAGTAGTACATATGCCTAGTTATTTTGTACATGTTATAAGATGTACGAGTACCTACAAAGTGTTCAATTGGCTCTCTAATACCGATGTATATTGGTGATAAATGAATCAGTCTCCTGTCAACACAAACAGTCATATGAAATCCCTCGTTTAAGCTTATCAAACCTACACAAAGTTCCTTCCAAGTAACCCCCAACAAGGCCGTTTGGAAAACTTGTCCACTTGATTAATTGTTTGTCGGACGATTCGTGAAATTTATATATTACACAGTTTACTGAACTAATGTTCTTGAACGTGAACTATTTACTCGATCAATACGGTTTAGAATCAACCTTTGAACCTGACTTGACGACTTTATGAGTCTATAGAACAGCACGAAATAATATTGTATAGAAAAATCACGAGAATATAGGTACAATATAGCATGATGCATGTATTAAAATTCTCAAATGAGTGTCGTTTCGTTGAATGTGCTGGGATTTGTGTGTTATAAAGATAACTGTATTAATAAACAGTTAGATAAAATCAAATATTGTAGGTATCACGTAAAGCGGATTGTCTTAGAAAAGAACAAATATGTTATCGTATCGATAAAATTTGGTTAAAAGGTCTGGTGGTTTGGGATATAAAAGGAAATAAATAAACATTTGGAAGGCAAGAATTCTGGGCTTCCGCCAGCAGGCCCGCTAAACGGGCTATCGCGATAAGATACCAAGCTATTCCTATAACTGCGACTGATATCAAATTAACTTCTGTATTTTATTGTGAAAATATTTATCGTTATCTAAAATAACAGAGCTATTTTGTAGACAAATATCTAAAATTATACCGCTGCAACGTAAAAACAGTTAAAACACAAAAAAACACATATGTACTAAAATAACTATAAAGGTGATCAAATCGATTAACTTTATTTTACAATATTATTTCATTTGTTTCAACATTTCGATGCAACTATAAATGCTATAGGTACGCATTTTATATGAACCGTATATCGTTAAAAAAAATTTAGGTACATACAATCTTATCTAGATTTCTATTTACAAAAGTATATAAAACATAAGGATTCGTTATATAATATATCCAGTAAACTTATAAAACTGACATTGTCCATGGTAGGAACGCTGGGAGCTCGCCAAGTAGCCAACCCCTGCTATATGCACTGTCGTAATACGAAGATATTTCTCCTATATTTTCCAAACTCAAAAAGTCCAAAATATTGCACTTAATACGAAAACTTGTTTATGTAAGCTAGGTAAAGGTGGAAACGTCCTTTTAAATATAAGGAGCATAAACAGACAATGTGTATCGTGTCTGACTGTTTTTCTTTCATATTTATATCGATTTATCTAATGAACAAATGTTTTTATTCTAGACTATTTCATTCATAACGCCACCCCGTAATGCCCTGGGTCCCGGTTGCTACGGAGATATGTAAATGCAATTTCACATACAACCAAACCGAAAATAACTACTGTACATTCATTACGCCGGATGCCTGTAAACCTGCACGACGACTGTGAAAAGCATTTCAACTAAAAGAAGAAAATTAACTATATCTCTTCCGGAATTACCATTTGATATTGGATGTTAATGAATATAAAAGCAACGACAATTTAACATCAGATACCCTTACTTTTTGCTCCTCGAAAGCTACCTCTAGAATCAATTATATATATATATATATATATATTGAAATATAAATAATACTTTGTCGCAATAAACGCAGCTGACTGTACTTGTTGCCATACACAAACAAATAGTGAAAAGCTACCTAACCATTTAAAGCAATAACTGTTATGCGGCCCATATTCACAATAATAAGGCTATCAGCGTGAGCACTGCATTTTTATGAGCGTAACAGCCTCGATAGCGCACTGAAATAAACGCAACAAACATTCAACGTTCACAGCGGGCTAGGCTGCCGCGCGTCATAATGTCGAAAAGTCACATGAGAACGCGTCGCATATTTTGCACCTTATTTTAAAAGTGGTAGGCGAGGTGCAATTATAAGAACGCGGTAAATATAACGTTGCGAACTAGCAACATAGTGTTATCGACGTTACGACAACTGGGTCGACTAGTCCACTCGACCCGCGGCCGACTTCGCTCGTTCCCGACGCTCGTCAAGCCGACGAATCTATGCAAAAGACGCCATCAACGAGTCTAAGGAAAAATTTTAAACACGAACGCGACTGTCAAATGTTATAGGCATTTCGTAAACGAGAATGAACACATTATTTCGCCGTAATATTGAGCCTATGCTTACGCGCCAATGAGAATTGAATTTATAAATACGTCGCAGTTTCGTATATAGTTGCCATACAGAGAGTTTATATGTAGCTGTTTGGTATACATTAGTACTTTTCAGTAAATATAATTTGTTTAACAACAGTTTTACAAAATATGCATGTTACGAAATGCGACTTTAAAAAAGTTTTAGCCCGTAAAAATAAATTACGCACTCACAGATGCATATAAAGATTAATACACGTAACAGAATGAACATTTCGTAGCTATATTTTAACGGACTACTTTGATTATCGTTAGACGTCGCTGCATATGTATTGTAGACGTACAAACCCATCAAATGATCATATTTTTCATTCACAGTTATGTATGTTACCAAGGGAACTCCTTTCAATCAGAAGCTACACACAATTACTTCACTTGCTAAGCTGGCATTCCGCGCAAAGATTCTCACAACACTTTTATTGAACTTGCACACGAACGAAACTTTTAGACACTGGCTGAATTAGAACTCTGCATCGATCTAAAACTGCGATAGCACAAATCAAGCACAGTCACTTAGAAAGCTATTTTGTGCGGTATCAGAGTAAGAACTTGTAAGGCGTCGATCTAGGAGATCGAGAGAACTTTCAACTTGGTAGATGGTATTTTACTTTACACAATCGTCGCAATTTCGGCAAGCACAGGTCTTCATTATTCAGAGTTCTTACTTAGTTCGTTTGAAAACTTCGTCTGTTTTAATATTCACTGCGACGCCTACCAGAACACTTTTAGCATAACATGTGAATTATTAACATTTGTATCCATTACAAATGTTGAACAAGGACGGTGGAAATGTAAAACGAAGTACCTATCCGGATTCTAAACATTCAAGTATTCGTTAAAACATAACGTGAGTTAAATAAATGTTCTGTTATACCTATGGGATAATCTTAGCAATTAATTATTTTAAAAACTTTCATTTAGTTATTGTAACCAGGTATTAATAATAAAAGTTATTATTAGTTTGTAATCTGACTACAATATTTTACAACCGTTTATGCCAGTTTTACTCTAGGAATGACAGCATGGACTCGTAACATGAGACGGAGAGATTTACATATAAATATATAATACGTAACTGGCCACAGAATATTCTGAAAGTAATTTCAAATGAAAAACAAATTGCGACATTAGATATCAAAGTAGACTGCTTCATCTTAATATATATAAATCTCGTGTCACAATGTTTGTCCTCAATGGACTCCTAAACCACTTAACCGATTATAATAA
>DWUN01000188.1:0-27968 GCA_018249975.1 Passova gellias
TAATAACGTCCATTATATAGAAGAGAAATACTGTTATAATTTATATGGCAGAACAACGTTTGCCGGGTCAACTAGTAATTAATATAGAAAGCTTCCACAATTCTCTCAGTAAATGGCTGTTAAATTAATGTAATAATTATTAAAACTTTTAATGATGAAAGATGTCAGTTATAATCAGATATAAATTTATAATAAATCGCCTTTTCCCACCTGTAAATATACGCTGCCGGTAATTTAGGTAAGGCTAGTAAGTTGGAGTGACTGTCTTTATTAATCATACATCTATTGTTTTATAGCATAACGGGTACTTGGATAGATAGATATTATAGTCGTAGAGACAGACGGATGTGCTGCGTTTTGAATAATTACACGTTATTTAAATGTTACATAATTTTAACATAATTTATTCAATGGTAACGCTTTGCCTTTATGGAAACACACGTAAGGGACAAAGAAAAATATGCTTTAATTCATGTTCGAATTTTAAATGTAGTAGCATAATTATGACGTCATTTTTCGAGATCTTTATTAGGAGCCGTAAATTAAACTCTTTCGGGAACGGGCAAGTTTCAAATTATTATCCACAATACATACATGTATTATCCACAATGTATGCTAGTATTTAACAGAATTATTTCCTAAAAAGCTTCTGTATGGAAGTAAAAATACATACTGCATTCAAACATAGTACATGCATAAGGCTTCAGAACGAATTTGTCTGTGACATCGAGTTAACGAAGTGCAGAAAGTTTCATGAATACACTTTTCCCACTTTGCATCTCTCAAAGTGTCTGCAGCGCGTCAAAACTTCGAGTGCCTACTTTACGGGAATCGGAATACTAAAGAGGTCATTTATTCCCACTTTACAAGGAATTTTACTCTTCTCTTAATACATATTCCAATTTTATTTCCGCAGTTTACACATTTTTATTCTTTGTATAACGAAACCTATTACTACACCTAAAGGCTACGTACTTTCATATGTAAACACGTATATAAAATATAAATAATCAATTGAACTCCACTGGTTCCTTCCACTCCGCGTCTTTAATAAAGCTTATTTAAGTTATTTAATAAAAATGTCTTATTCATGTGCGCTCGGCATCCGCATAATAATTAACCTATTGCTGACTTAGATTAGGTTGTAAAAGTTTGTACTTTTCATCGTATTTGCGTTTATATTACTTTCTGTCGTTAAGATTAAATTAAATCGAAATTCGCGAACACAAATATCGCACTAAAACAGTATGGTGGTCGTATAATTTGTAATTTAAAAAAACATTAAAATAATCTCTTTAGCAGTTGCTTAAAAACAAAATATCTCACATACAAAATTCTTTGTTTTGGATACTTTCGAATTGCGACTCCAACAATAAAGGAGTGACGAATTCTGTGAGAGTTACAGCCAGAGTAAAACTTTCTGCTGAAATATGCTTTAAGATTTTCCCAAACCGTCTGCAGCACTGCATGTTTGGTAAAAGAAATGAAAGATATTCTTTCACAGTGCAGGCTTGTTATCATAGTAAAAAGTAGCGTCTGCATAAAAATTGAAAAATACCGCATTCTCCACTCCCCTTGTCATCAATCTGACGGTCGTAGTGCTGTTTGTGAAAGCAAAATTTCGGGGGATGTTATCGATCGTAGTTTTCCCATAGTATTGGTTTACAGGTAATGCGTGGGTTCTTTGTTTTGGTGCGTTCATTAACCCCTAGCGCCCTTTAAGGGTGCAGCCGCCCCTGTGCAACGCGGGTGCGTATCACAGTGGTTCGTCGAATTACAGCCCTATGTAAATGCCCCCATACTTGATATTTAGAAGATTTTACTTGAAGTAAAGGACTCTCTTAATACGCTTAAGAGTATTTGACGCACACGCACTTTTCATTGAACCCTACCCGATAACGTAGTAATTAATTAGTAGACGTAGTAATTAATACTGATTTGAATACGCCTTTTAGACCTGTAATCTGGAATAGCACAGGATAGCGTTCATAAATGACAATATCACTGAAAATGTTTCAGATTTATTGCAGTTCTTTTTCCTATTAGGTGCAAATTGTACAAATACATCCTAAAATAATAAAACATTTATACCTATAATAAACGATGATTATAAAACTATATACATACTTTTATTGAATAAAAAAATTGAATTTGATTTTTTACGAGATTCGTAATGATTCGCAAAGACATAGTTTGAACTGTCAAACAAACAATAGGATAAGATTGCAGACTTTTCAAGCCTTGTATATACTCGTACTTTACTTTATAAGTTATATTCAACAGTTTTAGTACTCCACAAAGCTGAGTATATCGATTAGGACCTCTTAAAGGTTCGAGGAGCGTTTAAATACTTGACCTCCTTGTTAACTATTCGTATTGAACGCAGTTTTTGTCACGTCCTATTCATTTTCCCGATTCAAAGGGAAAATCCTTGTACAGATTACAAACGTTACTAGTCTCGGGGATCGTAACGGTATTCTTACAATGTTGAGCTTTTGAGACTTATATTGGCATTTCACATCAAAAGAATGTAATCCTACTTTACATCATGAAAAGGAAATCGCGATTCGAATCTTTTGTGAGCCCAATACTTCACGAGTACAATTCTAATATTAGGGTTAAACAACACGGGTGGCGATTGTAGTCAAAGACTTGAAAGTTTTGTGTATATCACTTTTGTACGTTTGTTTTCTTTTCTTTTAGGCTTTTTTTTAAGCTTTGTGTACCAGGGAGTAGTTTGAGAGTACTAGTAGGTACTGGTACAAATATAGGTAATCAACTATCTCGTGGGTTAGTTCTTTGTAGATTCCGAAAATATAAAACCTTTCTATAGGTAGACTATCCATCCGGTAGGTGTGGTTACGTCAAGCTTTTAGTTTGCAATTGCAATATTCGACATAGGCGTGTCTCATCACAAACACGGTGCATACCCTTTTCAGCACTACGGCCGCGCTATTCTTATTCTATCGTTTATTGCCACCTCTTGTTTATGCTGTCGCCGCCATTTTGTAGCAAGAGGTTTTAAATTGGATTTTTTTTCAAACCCGTGATGTAGAATGTTTTATATGAGTAAATTTAGAATTTTCCTTCAGTTTATAATATGACAGTTAATTATCCTATGTACCTGTACTAGTGATTAACAAAAACAACTTTTGGATGTCAAACATGTTTCAATTAAATATCTTAGCAATGGACTTTGAGCGTATGTTAATAACTTTCATATAACCGCACCGACGACATTCTAGTTCTCATATGGTAATTAGTACATATATGAATTGGTATCAAGTCAATTACGATTGCTAATTGAGCTTGAATAATTGGGTCGCGCATCTAAAGACGCACCAGTTTCTAAGAACATATCTAGCTGACTTAATCCGTTAATCCTCTAGCAGCCACAATTTTGTGAAGTCTTCGAATCTTCTGTTGTCCGCTAAGAGTTTTTTGAGTGTTTTTTCTCCTGGTGTACCGTAGCTTGAACGGAGATCAAAGCCAAAGAATGATAAAAATAAGTGGTTTTCATTACGTACATATGTATTTATATACTTTATAATGAATTAACAATTTGAACATGCTGATTGTATAGAGTGCAGGGTTAGGGTGGGAAATTCAATTTGTCGTAAAGTCCGCCTTTTCCAAACAAAAATAAAGGTTTTTTATAGGTCTGCTGGAAAAAAATCTTAGGAAGATAAGCAGTACCTTTGTGAGATAATTGTGAGATTATCTTCCTTATTTGCTCTGTACTCATTACGTCTTATGTCTACATAAACTATGTATAAATAAATACGATTCGGGTCTTCATATCACACATCGAAGTCAAAAAATGACGGTTAATAATTTGAAATAAGCTTCGCCTAAATGGATCCTGCACTTTTGAAGTGTTCTCTTACCAAATGGTGTAGTTATCACGAAATGTGACATGTTGTAGCAACACTTACATTAGAATGCATACTGCCGACGTATATTTATTACACTAAAACACGGTTAGCGCGTTGAAAAAGTCATGATATTATCAAGGAAAGAGATACAGAAGTAATTAACGATATTATCAGCAGCGGCTCGGCTTGCATTATGGTTACATAAAGCGAGCACTGAACTCCTTTCCGGCGTTGAATCGACTGCTCCGAATATTTCATGATGAAACTCCTTATTCTTTTGTTACAAAAATCGTATCAGATATTTCAATAACCGTCACTAAAAAGAAATCGATGTGATATTTATCTAGACTTATAAAAATGTTGCAGTACCTACGTCGATTGTAATGTCGAGACTGGTGAATAGGTAGTTTAACTATTAGTATATACTATGTAAGTGAGCAGTGGAGAGATCTGATGCAACTTCGGGGGTATGGGTTTCGATTCCTTAGAATACAGTTTTAAGTTTACGAAGTTAGTAAGTTTTGAGATCAAAATGTCAGTTGTATTCCTGAGTATCATATTTTTAAGGCTCATGGAGTCTGTTAATTCTCACTTGGCTACCGTGGTAGACAATAGCGAGTCTCATTCTGTGAGGTGGCCCTTGTCTAACAGTAGAGTCATAAGGGAGTGAATGATGAAGAACGTAATTATATTACACTAGCTTTTGCCCGTGGTTTTGATCGCGCAAAAACTGTATTTCCAAAAACGTCTGTTCCCCTAATTAATTTTTTAGTAAGCAAGAGAGTGAATCTAAAATTTTAGGTGTCTAATTTCCAAACCGACAAATTTTCATACAACCTTTCTACCCTTATTTTATCTCCGTAACGGTGACCGCTTCCAGGTAGAGTTACGAAGCTCTATTGTATAAAATTATAATCTGTTAAGTAAAGCTAGTAAAGAATTCATAATAAGTTTTGAATTTTAAATATGGAACTTTTTTTAAACTCTAACGCCATCTTGCGGCGACTAACGGAAGTAATGCGGATATGTTACACAAAGTTCGTATTGTTATGACAGCCGCCGGTCACGTAAACAATTGAAGGCGTGCGCACGCGCACTGATAACACTTGTTCGAGGATCTGCCGACACCAGTCAAAAGGTTACGCAAGATATTCCCAGAAGCTGTTAAACGTGAGCTGTTATACCTACTGATAAAACAGGTATATTATTTGTACAGTTCGTCTAAAGTATTTATTTGGGCAAAAGTGAACAAGTAGTTTTGTTAACACCGTTCGGGTTTATTAACTTGTGTAACAAGTTTAAAGCATAGCGGAAAAGGTAACCAGTTTCAGATTCAAAAAATCCAAGAGCGGTCTAGTCACGCTAAAACAAGACTTTTACTAAAGAGCCACATGGCACTGACGGTTTACTGACATTTTGAATCACGCTATTCAAAGAAGCACGGTGTATGATTTAAATGGTACTCGTTAATCCGGAAGTGCCAGTTCACATCATCAGAATTTATTGGTCCAGTGTATAGTTAAATCAAAAGTCGGCTTACTCAACAAAGAGTCTTCAGTAAGCGCACATTTATGGCTGCGTGGTGTGACTTATATTATTATAGTCATAGAATTAATATTAAATAGACATGACATGTTAGCTTAAAAATAGTAGATACTCGTATAAAAAGGTAAAAGAGAAAACCGGTTTCCTTAAGTATTAAGGAGCTTTTTTAATAATAGCAATTGTGTTTTAAACATTTGTTTGCAGGATTCGATTTTAAGAACGTTGAAATACACGACTAATTGAAATTTAGCAAATAAAATTAGATGTTTGGACCATTTGCCCTTATTAAAATATTGTGTACAATTGAGGAGCTGTAGCAGGGAAAGTCATAGACTAATCTAATTTTTAACCTTTTAGGATTATTGTTCTATATTAATACGTGACTTTAAATGTTCCTAAATACTAAATATTACATCTACAAGGCATTTCTACTAGGTATCCGTTGTGTGATTTCGATGCTATGGGACAGTTCGAACCCCACACCATTAGCCGCCCCCTTGTGTTTTCCATGCCATTCAATATCTCACGAAAGAATATAGAGGATATTATGGATAAGCACTATTTTATATTTTCCTTAAACTTCATTTACTAAGTAGACAAAAATGATGTTTTGAAGATATAAGACAACGATGATTTATAACAGTTTTACAATGGATAAAGGTATAATAGTGACATAGATAAAATATATCATTGGATAATCATCATATCTATTATACTCATACACTCTTAAATATTGTCTTTTATTCTAACGTGCTGTACACATTAAAAAAATATTCATTATTGGATATAAGTAAAATGTCAATGGATATTCCATACTATTCCGCCTCGTGGACTCAACAGGCAGTGGCTACACAGTACGGAAGAGACCGAAAGCGGCCGAAAGTTGAATGTTGTTTTTTTCTTCCGTCTCGCTCACACCAACAAAAACATCACCCACCACGATCAAAGCTCCATCCACGCGAGTTTTACACGTTACTTGTACTCGACCGTGTTTAACTTTACAACGTGCGTTAAATGTTATGAACTATGTTGCCATTTACTGGTATACGCAGCCGAAACTATAATACGTCGAATTTATAGACGCTTCGTTTAACTCTGTTGCTAAGCGGGTGCCGCTCCAGTGTATATTGTGGATTTCCGTAATAACAATAATGTAACTTGTAAATGTTTACGTTTGTTACGCATGTTTATGTTAAGTAAGTGTTTATTATTGGCGCTGCGTTTGCTGATGTGTGAACACATGAGTTTTAATTAGAATAGTCGAGGATTAGTGCTATAAAAATGTTTTACGCTGATGCCCGGAGTTTGTGGTATGTTTTTGCTGTTCTCTTTGTTTTGAATTTTAACCTTTGAACTTTTTCATTTATTTAAGGCTTGTGAAGGCTGCTAAACTACATATTATATCTTCTTCATTTTGAGAGGAGACCAGATCCAACAATGGAATTATCTATTTTAATTAAAAGTTTGCGACGCTGACTCTATAAATATTTTTTCTTACTATCTATTCAATAAAACAGTACAGTGAATCCAAAATTGAGAATAGAGCATATCATGATGTATTAGTACATATAGAAATCATTGAACTTTTAGCCGTTATATTTAAGCTCTAGAGCTGTAGCTCAAAGTAATTACGAAAAAGGCACTATTATTTATCTCCTAACTAGCATATTGGAATGGAGAGCGAAATGCGACGCAAATTACGGTACAGGTAAGCTTTTGAATCCTCGAGACGCGTCCTTATTAAAATGTACCAGTTGGCTTGAACTCTTTACCGAGAGAACCGGTATTGTTGAAATAGTTACAGCTAAATTAAAATTTTACTTTAAGCTTTTTTTTATCTGATTCTCATTGAAGGAGCAGACATACGGAGTAGGTTAATGTTGATAATTTGTTTTTTTTTTTGTTTAGATTTTTTTTATTTCGTTTTTTTTATTTGTTTTTGTCTTTGATCTATCTTTATTGTGACGGAAACATCTAGAAGCTAAATAAAAACATAGTAGTTGTAGATAACGTAATCATCACGTACGGTTAAGGAAATTACGGTCCCAAATTGAAATATCATCGCACTAAATTCTGGTCAGTACATGTATTCATTTCATATGTCTGTAGCATGTTTCATGGAAAATGACATAGAGTTACGAAGATGATTCTGAATAGGTCAATGACCTACAAAGAGTATATTATTACCATCATCTAGGAACATTTAAAATATCAGTTAAGTCATCAATACGGTACAGTATTTGAAGATGAGGGCATTTTATATGTACTTATCTTGAAGAATTCATAGCAACAACTCCTCAAACGGAAGTCAATTTCACAACACACGCGCGTTAGATATAAAAATAATTTGATCTTAAAGTCGGTATTAGGAATATTAGCGTATAAAAATAACATTCATACACATTAAATGGAATGCAAACTATCGGTACCGCCGTCTGAAAGTAAGCGTTGTAAACGCAACTCGTGTATTGGAGCAACAAACGCGTTACTCGGAAACACGATTGTTTGATGATCGACATTAGCGTTTCGGACGAGTTGACTTTTAAATATTCACTGTTTACTGTATACACGTCAACTGCCACTATGCTTTTTGCTTACGAAATCGTGCGGTTTTCCAATTTCCGTGTGATTTGTGATATCTCCGCACTGATATTATTCATTGTGCCAATTTTTATCATCGAGCTTTTGCTGTTTTTATTTAAACACCGAAGTAAGTCGTTAGACTATATTAACTACTGATTTATGACACATAGATTTGAGATAAGAATGGTGCCACGAATTCGAGGTGTCTTTGAAAGAACTCCTTTTTGATGAGTCTCGGTTTTATATCTTTCCTAAAACGTCTTTCTTAAGCCGCCTTTCTGTACCTTGCACGTACGTGAGGGTATTAGCGCCATTAAACTCTTTTATGTTTCACGAATAGCTACGTGGAGATACCTCTTTTACTCGCTGAATGCATAGTCCTGAAACGGGGTCAGCTATATAATTATGGATATTTGCTTCTAACCTCGTCCCTTTTTAAACACATCTAGGGCACGTTTTAAAAATATGTCAGTTGTGTATACGAGAGTCTACAGGGTGGTAGTTGCCACTCGGGTAACTTGGTTAACCTGTAGCGCCTGTGCTTGACACCTTTTGGCTTTAGGAGGTTTTACGAGGATTTTTCACAAGTGGTTGGGTGTTTTTTTGACATTTTTTATGTTTTTAGTATCGCTTCATACAGTTTAGTAGAAAGTGTATGATTTAAGTAGAATGTATATGCCCTGTTATTCAACAAAGCAAAAATTATACATCTGTATTAATCACAAAGTGTGCATCTAAAGTTAAAAACGAACAAAAGAAAAAGTCAGATGAAATCAATTACAAGCGAGCAGCACAGTAAACACGTGTAAACAAAGAGGCCGCTGAATACACTTGCCTTCTTGGCACATTCAGTTCAACCTGCTTTATAGCGGGCGCTACAGGCTGTAGCACGTCGCGATTGTGTAACGAGCAGAGTAAACTGCTTTTTTGCGAGCAACACCGCGTGCCGTCTACACTCATCCTCAGGAACGAGAGGCAACAGTCCAGTGTATCGCAGGCGCTGAAAGGAGCGCGGTTGAATAGCGCCCAGCCCTCGCTCCGCTTGGCTATTTGCAGAACAATGCAGGCTTGATGTGCGCATGCCGTTGGGAAAGCGCGGGAGGGAAAACGCGCGAATCCGCCAGTCTCGGCCCGCGAGCGCGACTGGCCGCGCGCCGAAGCAAGCCCTCGACGCTTGCGCCCTGGCGCACGACGTACGCCGCGCTCGACGCGGCGTCACGTTTTCTGAATCGACCGCGGACAACACTGCCACCGTGACTGAATTTCAGTGTCAAAAGGTTGGTGACCTTCTCATAGTGCAATCAAATATCGACTCAGATACCACGCACTAAAGATTCGTTTACTACTCCCGGAAGTTGAACATCTGTCCGTTACAGCCCACCAGACGTCATTTCCTCTTGCACTGTAAATGTCAATGTATTTCATAGTAGAACCCTTGAACGTAGTCAAACGTAAAGTGACCAGACGACGTTGCAAATCTTTCCGTTAATTCTACTTTTTATGTTATTCAGGTTTTGTGAGAGAAACACCCAGGTATTCAGACGTATTTTAAGAATAACACGTGTATAATTTTTAAGTACAGACGTAATTGAGTTAACACTGGCCTATTACAAAAAAATTTTTCGACGTCCGAGTAAACCTTGAACAAAGACTAACAGTAAATGATGAAAAATTATGATACGAACATAATTATTTTGTTATTTCTCCCACAACAGATCTACTCATCGTTATTTTAAAGATTTATAATATCATCTTATTATATTTACGCAACTATGTAATTATGAAGAAGGTTAACTGTGTTTTATTGGAAAAACTCAGATTACATTTAGCTAACAAGTAGGACATCAAAACCTACTAACGTCCTACCACCTAGTGTATCGTGGCAACATTTACATAAAGAGAAATGGTGACCCACATTATCCGGATCTTAAACTGAAATTAGATTGTGGCGATGCGATCATGAAGAAGAGTGAACTACATCACGCCAAGGGATATGTCATGCCCCAGAAATATAATAGTGCCGTCCCAATGCTACGATGTTCGAATCTATGAGATCATCGCGTGTATCGATCGAAATAAGAATGTCATTTTGATTTTATATGCGACAGTATGAAACAAAATGTTACGTACATGCAGTCTTTTAGACTAGATCTGGTTTATTTGAAGATGAACCACAAATGCTTGGTTGTTTTATTTGTAAACGGTACTTCAATTTTAAATAATACGATAAACAGGTTATTACGTTTAAAGAAAAAATTTTGAAATGAAATAAAAAATAAAATAAAATCGATCTCGCAAAATACCGAAGTACGATAAAAAATTGTTAATTTTATAATATATGACGAAGGCAAACATCGCATTTGCGTAATGTATATTAATAAGTAGATTTGAATATCATATTTATGTCTCCTTTAAGTAAATCATTATTATTCTCAATATCAAAACAGAACAATGTCACTGAATATATTGGAATATATTTTTATGTTGTTAGAGCTCAAAACAATGAGGGGTGTACGCAACATTTTACGAAATACATACCTACTTAATGCGTTCATCGTAGGCACATAAAGACAGTTATGCCACGGTTAAGTAGTAGTAGTTATAATGTAATAGTTATTAGTTAATTATATAGTATTACAATAGTATTCTCGTATATTACGCAGATTTTCGGTATCAAGAATTATGTGTATTGGATAAAATTGCTGTATTTTTCAGGCTGCAGGTAGTGAAAGGGAACTTCATAAAAAGGAAATTTCTTGGAATTATTATACAGAGAGGCTTCGATTGTCCCCTGTTTTCTTTACCTAAAGAATGGGCGTGTGCTCCATTTTTTATTGTCATCCCTTTTTAGGTCGGAGAGGATAGGGTGAATTGTTTTTCATCCACTTTTATTATCTGTTGCCTACGCTTTAAATGTCCTAGTTACGGTTTAAAAACAATTCGTGTGGAAGGTCTTTTTCTGCATCCGAATCGTGGGGAATAAAAAAATACGTCATTGTATACCTGACGCTTGAAAACGAATTCAACTACGAAACATTCAATGACCGCCATTGTTCACATATCGTTTGCGGGAACTGTGAATGTTACAATATTGCCAGATTATGTTATTGTGATTGGATTTTGCAAGCGACTTCTTCTCAGAACTAAGTCGGGGCTTAAATATCATTCTAAACATCATTAATATACGTAATTGTTCACTGTATAACTTTTTACTTTGCTTAGTATTGCTAATGGAACCGGAAAACCTAAAATAAAAATACCATTAATTTGTAATAGTTGCGTACTCTTATAACTTTGATATACAGCAATAATCTGTTACCGATCTCCCACAAGTAAGAATACAATGATCGATGGTAATATTACGATCTTCTTCTAATCCGTTTGCCAAGATTTCCATGATGGCCGTTTATGGTTTTGCTCCCGGGAATACATTTAAATCGGTAAAGACGAAACGATACTCTGATATTGTGGACACGAAAGTGACTAACTTAGCTTTGCAAATAATACGTACGTAAATTTGGAACGTCAATGTCTGCGAATATTACATTCCCACATAAAGTCATGTATCGTTACGTAACAGAAGTGGCGTGCAATCCAATTTGTACACAATACAAGTCCCGGTTTAGAGTTACCGCGTCCGCGTGGATTCGTATTAATTTATGAGACAATTTCTGTACGGGGGACGTTTTATTTATGCATATACATTTATGCATATTGCTGTTCTTTTTGCCTTCTTTTTATATATCTTCTTGTTAGTTTCATAATGTTTATGATATGATTTATACCATACAGTAAGCAATTTGATCGACGTTATTTACGAGCATATGTATTGTATTGTTCTGTATTGGCGTATGAATTTACTAAATAAGCTGGTGGATGTTAAGATAGCATGTCTATACAAAATCCTGTTATTGGTTATATGAGAAAAAATCCACGGAGTTCTAGTTTAACGTCGGGTACAGTTCTAAGCGAACAAATATATCTCTCAGTAAATGAAAACAGTTTGAATGAAAACAAACATTGATCTGAACAGTGAGTGGGACTTAGCAAACAATAATTGTTCTTTCGATAAAAATGCGGCAATAACGTAATCACGCTCTAGGTATTGTTAGTAGAAAAATAAAAGTACAGTTAGTTGCGCCCACAAGTAGAGTATAGATAATTAATTGTATAACGGTTTTGACTAATTATAAATTTCATAAAAAGAACTCAAAATTCTCTTGCAACCGTCATTATAGTTTACCACGGCTTAACAAATGAAAACAAAAGACGCAACAATAACCTGTTGATCGCGCTTGTCTGCGGACTTATTTCATGGGAGAAACTTTTTTCATTACAAGATAAAATCAAGCTTTGCAAGTACTGCTTATATAAGTACATAATAATAACGTTACACTCTCAGTTTTGTGTCATTAAAATACCGCTATACGATATTCTAAAGCAAAATATGATAAAAAATGTAACAATCTACGTCATTACATGCAATCTGTTATTTGGGATGATAAATGTCTCAGTTATTGATAGACGTCATTATAGTTAAAATTAAGTCTATTTGAGTTCAGATTACTATTGAAATAATTAAGTTAAAACGGCTTTTGTTGTTTAAATAACAGATATTTATTTGTTTTACTGAAATCTTATTGCATGGGTCGATTAAGTAAAACTCATTCTGTACGGCGTTCTTTAGGCTGGTGCTAGTTACTGTATTAGATTTCATTATAGGTGCGTGTTTGCTCTATAAATAAAACCTATTTAAAAGTTAATTAGTGCAGAACGAACTGTCTAGACCGATATAAGTCACACAAAGGAATGTAATTACTTACGATGTCAGAGAAACGTTAGATAAGTTTTGAGAACACTTTAAAAATTGTTATGATTAATTTCACTATGAAGAGGTTTCAAACAACCTCTGAACGGTTCATATCGTGACTACGGATTTTGAAATAAACTTTATAGTGTAGTTTACTAGGAATGTTTAGTTATTTGTCGGATACAAAAATTTATTTTAATTCAGTCGATTGAGTCGAGTTAGCCAAAAAATATTTACGTAAAGCGATTTCAGTATGTGAAATTATTAATTATTTCTGTCCAATATATACATCCGGCACATTTCATTACCATAAAGTAATTATATTCAAATACTTTTATATTACGTATTATGTTTATTCATTCATTCAGTCAATTACATTAAGTTTTTGTGTACACTGCCTTATATTGATAACTATAGTCTTTGGTTCCTTACATAACGTCATGGATCGTCTATATAGAATTTAAATTCTATTATCGACTAAATACTGTTACCTATTAACAAGATTTTTTTTTTCATTATTTCCCCGTACTTTTCAGAAACTATTTTAATTTTAAACTATCAGTCACAGTTGGAAGGCTGATCTCTAATATACACATAGGACATTAACAAACATCGCCACCAATCCATACTAAAACCCGGCGGAGGAGAAAGCTTCCTGCTTTCACCAGCTGCAAGGAGAGACAGCGGAATGACAATATTTTGCAGCACAGCAAACCCTAAAACTGTTTTTTTTTAAATTCTTATTTGTACTTACTTACATACTGTAATAGCTTAGCCTTGTCACCGGCCATATGGTTAACCTCCAGTCTTTTTTCGCAATTTTGCGCAGTCACGATTTTTAATACCTTTGTGCTACAACTTCCCGTAATGAAGTCGTAAGGGGCTGCATTTACATATGGGAGCATGGCTTTATGTGGAGAAATTAGTTTCTTCTGTTACATTTGTATTGGAAACATTATCAGGCAAACTCTTGTAATAAACTTTGTAAAACGTTATAGTTTATTCTCATTTATTTTTAATGCTATACAAAACATATTGTGTAGTCTAGACGTAGTCATGTAAGAATAATCGCATGTAACTACGTCTGTCCAGTACCGAAAATCCCTAAGATTACTTTCCCGGAGGATGTATTCAGTCTTTTGCGGTCTTAATGGCTTGCATGCGAGACTTAGAAACTAAAGAAAACCGTGTATTTGAAGAGTAAGCATCGTCTAGCCATCACTATACAACACATCAGTAGATTTTCCTTTACTTTTTATGTAGTCCTTACATTATTGCATATCCTGAATTTTAAGTTTTTACGATGCATTTTCATGCATATTTATCTTTAAAAGTTTCAACGCGTATATAATCAGGTAATCACTTAGTACTTTACACAGAGCTGTTACCTACTATTTTTAATTACTTTAAATTATTTTAATAGTTGATTCTTGTTTATGCAAAATTATGAAAACGTGCATTGAAATTTTAAGGTAGCATCGTCTTCAGAATTTCTACCTCCTAGTAGGTACAGGAAACAACTTTTATCACTTCAGAAACGCTGGAACCATTGAAAGACAATTTACAATCTGTTTGTTTATTAGTAATAAACCTTTTAATAAATACGTCGAGATTGCGTCACTTTTTGTATTCTAGATATAGATATTATAGCTGTTTATTTTTACAGGGCCGACCATAAAAGGGTTCGCTTAGTATAGACGCTAAATGTAAATTAGGACGGTAAACCTGGCGAGAAAATTGGAAAGGACGGCCTTAATAAGCTAGATGAAAGGACTATCCACCTTTACGAGTAAAATTATAATGTAATGCTTGCTTTGAAGGGATGTGTTTGAATTCTAGTAGATAGAGCGGTAATTAACTTATGCAAACATCAAATTTTACGTTATTTACATATTTTTTTTAATTTTGTTCAGTTATATCGTTTTAGGGTTTCACATCTATTTATTGGTCGGATGAGAATATTGAGAACGAGAATAGAAATTTTGAATAAGTGTTGAATAAGTTGTATTTTTCACAAATATATTATAATTTCAGTAAATAAACTTGATTATGTTCAATGAAGCAGTAAAACTACTCGTTACATTTCTGAAATATTTTATTAGACGTAAATATTCCATAGCATTGTCAAAATGATATAAGATAGGTTTTTTTTGTGCATTTATTTTTTTACGTTTTTTACGCATTGGCAACTCGCAGTATGTTACGAAGGTCAGCAGATAACGATGAACAGTTACCATCAGATCGCCTGTTTGCATGCTTTTATATTAAAGCAACAAAGTAGAGTATAGACTGTCGACTATCAAAACATTAAACACAATTGAAAACGCAGAACGCGTTTCGTACGACCAAATCTGTCTCAAGGCAATTGACTGGGACTGGTACCGTGACCGTGCACATGAATAAGTCAAATCCTATTATTATGCAATCGCTTTAGGCTGGCCATTCATCGATATGTCCGTGGGCATACGTCGTAAGGTATTACTCATTGCTAAATCACGAATACCTACATTGCAACCTTTGCCTACTGCATACAATGCATTCTTTCCAGCAAAATGTGTACCGTGGACATTATTTGGAAGCTTGAACTCCTGTAAAGTTACTACCTAATGTGCCAAGGCTATTGAAAGTATTGAAACTACGAATCCCGGAAATTCTCATGTAAATTTTCCACTAAACTTGCCGAATCAAGGACGGCGTTTTTTGCAGGTTAGCCTGATTTGTCGATTAGACATGTATTTTTGTTTAACATTATGTATTTGTTTTTGCTGCACGCAAGTGGAATTGGTATTACCATAAAAATATTCAAGGTTTACGATTCTGAGACGTAGCAGAAATAACCATTTCATTTTAATAAAAAAAATTGAACTCTCTCCTATCTTCATAGATAATTGTTATATATATATTATATTAGCCAGTATCTGACCTATTTGATGGAGGTAGAAAAGCCTTGATATCTCGGCGCCTACATCCATCAACACTTTATAGATGATAAATATTGTTAATACATACCTTTTACGGTTGCTGTAAACCTACATTTAAATAAGAACTGTTAATAGGCGTTTCAAGCTGTGATCGGTGTGAAGTGCTCGTAAAACGTTCGTTCGATTCAAAGAACTATTTCGTTCAATAATACGTTACATCGTTCAATGTTGAATGAAAACGAATCGGCCGATGCAGATCTCATTTACGCGAACTGATGTTCACTCGCAAACAACGGGGAACGCAGCTTACATCATTACAATACGCAAAAGTACTTACTGCCATTGCTTTTTATAACAAGCAATGCATGCAATCGGTGGAAAACTTAATTAATCTTACGCGTAACAAGACTATAGGGTAATTATGTGTGTGAACGTGTGCAACATAATTAAAATCCACTATAATACAATCTCTGATCTCTTGTAGATCCATTAATTAAATTATGAATATACTATGCATATATAACGGAACATATAACGGAAAGGATTATCTAAATATATATGATACATACATACTTTATATACTTTACTTTTATGCACGTATATGTTAATAGTTTTGTCGTCTCGATCCTTAAAACTCGAAGCAAAACTGTAATTATTAATGCACGGACGAGCGGGCGGGCTGAAGTAGGTGGTAGGTATAAACGTAGGTAGGTAGGTGTTGGGAGATATGCATGTGTGCATGCATCTATGTGTAAGCAATGGATGCTACACATATAGAGAAGTAGGAATAATTATTTTGAATAAAGCGTTGTTTTGAGATTAGTTTACTTATACTTATATAACCTCTTATAACGATCACTACATTTTTTTATAAGTAACATATACTAGTACTGTTATTGGTACAATCTACTCGATGACTAAGGAATATTGACCAATATTGGTTAATACCAAAATAATGTGGTTAATGCAATAATAATTATTATCTGACTTATTATCAATTAGGTATATAACCATTCGCACATTAAGTTTTGAAACTTTTTGTTGGATATAAATACATATATGCCTAACAGTTAGTGATACTACAATGAACTAATTACGAGTGTATGCATAAACAGAATTGTTATTAACATCACTTAATTTAGTTAACTGGAAGACAATTTACTTAAAACCAAGATAAAACCGTTGAAGTTTCATTTCCTCTCAAATGACAAATACGCGTCATTTGAAATAGTTTTAAAACAAACCTACTTTTCACATCCGTTTGCTGTGTGCTATTTGCGTTATGTCGAACGCATCGACTTTTACATTTGAGGGAAGAATTAACAGTATATTTCATATTTATAAATGTATACGATCGAAATGCATAACGTCAAAAATTGGTAGATACTATTTTCAAAATTAAACGTGCTATTTTGAAATTGTTTTGTATAAGATATACACTTAATTGTTAACCATCTACAGAAAGCAGTCTCTTTTTATATCGCGTTGACCTAGGGTAATAAAATATTTAATAACGAAGGCAATGTTACCTTAAAACTGTAGCATTAAACCGTCCACACTCTCTTCTCGAATGTTCTGCCAGTTTCCATTAAGCGAAGTGTTTATTCCTTTAGCTTCATAACGTGCGTGTTTCTTTACTGCTGACCTTAATATTTTAATATTTTCCTTATTAACACCCGTTTCATGGTTGAATATCGTAAACATTCCCAAAATATTTTTTACTAACCTATTATATAATTTATCACCTGTTACTAACCTTAAGAGTATGGTATCATGTGAAGGTATATTCCAATGATTACAAAACAGAGGAAAATTTCGATGGATGTACATGGAGGTTGGATTTTCTGAACGTTGGTAGTCAAATAAAACCATATTAAAATTACTTCTCTCAGATCTCTGAAATATGCCAGTACCAACCCATTTAATCATTTCCTAATACAGTAACTAGAAATCATATATACTTTTATTTCTCCGCTTGCCATTATTGGACAAGGATTTCTGTTTATGGCGATAGCTAGACGTTGTAGAGGTTCTAGTAGGAACTCTTTACAATATTTTTTTTATAAAATCGGGCAAATTTTGGCTGCTTAAGTATTAGCCACGATCTATTTATTGACCCGCTATTGAATATCCGCATGCGAGGGTATCCTACATACACATAAGAAACTTAATTAGTTGTACAAAATAACCTTAAGGACGTTCGTAATTTTGTTACTTATTTGCAGTCAATTAAACGTGTCCCGATAAGTGCGGGGGCGCAATACTTGGTCGGGCATTATCACCGCATTTGCATGTCGCTGTGAATGGGGAGCAGGTGAGACTGTGCCGTTCCAATTGTACGATGTCGTACTACAATGTCACGTGTTTCTGTGCCAAGTGTTCAAGGCTCGGCGCTCCCGAAGCACAAAGCGATTGTTTTTTGTTTTTTAATTAAATACACCCATTTAAGCACGGAACGATCTATTGACAATGACAATTGATCTCATTACGATGTACACTATAATACGACTGATGGCGTTATGTTCATGATAATGATGTTGTCATTCATGTCTCACGTTTCCATGCAGGGAGTTCCAGTTTCAGATCATTTTTTTTCACGTAACTGGCTACAAGTTTTTTTATTCATTGTAAGTAAATGTTGACGGGGAGAGAATGCTTTTGGCATCTAGTTCGCATTTTTGTTACTATACAAGATTTAGGTTACAAATAAAAAAAAATAAACAAATAAATCAGTGAAGCGTATCTACTGAAAATCATTAAATACGACACATAATTACGAAGAGGCGCCAATAATGTCGAAACGGTCATACATTTGGGCACCGTCACAACGAAAACAAATAGATCAATGATGCTATGTGGTATGCGATCAACACTTGTTTGAATGATTTTTGTCGTTTCTTTTATATATTCTTTTATTTAGCCTTTTCAATAGTAAACAAGAACGGTAGTTATCATTAATGGTTAAATCAGTCGGAATTTAAAAGCACAGTTTTGTTGTACACCGGTCCTCTACATATCACTATTAAATCGGGCTGGTATTAGTTTCTATATGAGGTGGTTTGTATTTTTTCCTTAATTACTAAGCAAAATCTCAAATTAATTTTAATTATCACTAATGCGATTAGATGAACATAAAAAGAAAAACCGTTACGGTTTGTTCGTTTTTACACGAATTTTTAGATATTGTTTAAACATATAAAAATAACAAGAGGTGCTTCAATGTCATTTCACAGCATCATTAAAATAATCTCACTGTTGGTTTTGGAGTAAGTGCTAGAGTGCGCCTACAGCGAAACGCTTAAACAATGAAGTTACATTTTAATACTTTTGTATATTATGTTTAAAATGTTTTATTTTCCTGCAAACTCTGCAATTAACATTTCATACCAATTCATTTGTTAGATTGTAAGTAGAGTAGCAGCAGAAGTTAAATAAGAACAACTTTATCTTTGATCGGCTGATGAAATTCTAAACTGGAATCAGTAAAAAAAATTAAGCCAATAACCAAGTTATTTACTTCACAATCTAACTTTTGACCACAATGAAGCTCTAAAGTTAAGTAGAATAGTACTGGAAATTTACTATACAATTTTTAATGACTCCGAGCTTCGACGTCAATTAAGTTACAAGCTATTGTTGCTTGTAAGAACTTACTTTATTGGGACCATTAGAGCTGCTAAATGTTGGTGAAATTTAAATACGACGTATATTAATAAATTACTGAAAGTAAGCAAACTCTTTTTGTAACTAAGAGCGTAAATCTAATATTTAAATTGTTTAGCTTCCGAACTGACGAATTTTCTTAAATCTTTCTACACCTATTTTAGCGCCTTAGCGGTCGAATTTCCAAACGCAGTTACCTTCCTGTTTTATATGTATAGATAGAATATCATGAATTGACAAATGACGATCGCAATTTTAATGAGTTTGAAAATTAACAAAAGCTTTTTAACAACTTGTGCGTAAAGTCGTACAAGTGTTTGTAATTATGTCAAGGCATTCTATGGTAGGTTTTAACAAACGTTAATACATTGTGTAATTGTGTGGGAGAGAGACTACAGTACCATATCAAATGGTAGGTAAATGTATAAAACTCAAATTGACTTTCCGAATGTATGATCGGTTTGAGGTTTCACACAGCCTTGGCTAATGTTCTGTTATAGATCATAATTTCTCAGTACTCAGTGTTAGTAGTACCTAGTATGTAGTGTAATACGTTTCCTATTACCCGTGTCATTGACCTGCTGCCCTGGTTTCACAGTATCGATTGTGGGTATATAACGTCCTCTAGCCGCCGTGTCCTTTTTTCGCTAATTGTAAAAAATATTTTATAACTGAATTTACGTTTACGATGTTTAATTATTAAATGTACATATAAAAGAGCCGTTGTATGATCTTATATTAAAGATTGCGCTATTGAGATTTTTTATGTCCGAATACTAGTAAATATACAATTGCAGTTGTATTTTTTTAAATGTTTACACATTTTATCAGTTTAATTAGTTTTGTTTGGATTGCCCTACTTGATATACGAGTAGTTGAAAAGTGTGGAAATAGAATAAGATCTATAATACAAGAAAAATATTTATTATTTACTGTCTTGATTATATCTATAAACAACATGCCATTCATTGAAAATAGTAAACTTCTAATTATATAAAGTTTTTAGTCTCTACAATACTTTATCACTCAACTCACTGTCGTCAAGCAACTGAAAAGTATCCCCTTATGTAATCTGTAAAAAAATTTGTTTTAAAACGCTACGTTTTTCTTTATCTTTTGTTAACAAGTCGTCCTTTCAATTTCGCAATTTCGGTCCCAAGTGGAATCATTTGCCACCGACAATACGACAAATTGAGTATGTTGATTCAGTTATGAATTGTTAAAATAATTTCATTTAAACATTTCACTGGCGGACGCCGAGCGTGAGTGTCTCTTCAACAGCCAGCTAGTGGTCCAAAGCCAGTAGGATATTGGCTTTATTACGATGCAGTTTAACACTACGAAAATTATCAAGACTATTTAAATAGCGTAATAGTAACTTTTCAATGAAAGCAATGAACAAATATTATTGTAAATTTAAGAATATTGAGAATACTAATACGTAGTTGCGTATTATGTAAGTGTGATTTTCATATTATGTAACATCTGGAGTAAGTAAAATTATTCTATGAACGCTAAGCTTCGCTACATTCCGAAACCATAAAAGTAAGGCAAATTAACGTATGGTAAGTTAAAGTAAGCGGATTAATTTCTCATTTTCGGCCCTCAACAACAGTGAAGGTGTGGTGATGAGGAAACCATTTTCTTATTGCTACAAAATAATAATTTCAATAGCATAAATGTACTGTCGTTTTATAAACGCAAATTAGTCATGAAAATTCTCTTACAAAGAAAGTGAAATGAGTTGATGTGTACCTATAAAATGTTTAAACATACGAATAAGTTAAAAAACACTCGTGCAAAAGGCTGTTAAACCTTTTATGGTAGAGTAAGGGACACGTACTCGTATGAAGCGGATGGGACTGTCCCAGTATTCAACCACATAATAGAAGCGTTTCACTCAACAAAAACACATACTCGCAAGGGGGAAGTTGTTTTGCACTGCAGGTTCCGTTCATTTTAATTGTTAAATATTGTTACTTGTATTATATTTATGTTTCCGTTACTTATTTTGAACTGTTGCCGATATTTTTATTACTATCCTTGTTTGTTATAAATAAATAAATAGGTGTATTTAAGTAGTGACTGAGTGAGCGAGATGGATTATTTTATTGCCTGTCAACTGAACAATGGACATATATCTCTGATAATTAGAAGGTTTAATGCTATAATTTTACCAAGCTGATCAAGTAATTATTGTAAGATTTCGTTGATATAATATTAATATACCCTAATCAAGATTGGGTATATTTGTACTTGTATAATATGCGTACCGACCGTCTTGTAATAAAATGAAATGGCCAATGAAAAGGCGTAAAGAATGTGGCACTGAGAGTGCATTCTCGTGTTCCCGAAGGTACCATGGCATCTCAAGTAAATCTTTTCCTTCAAAGTTGCATAACTTCTTATCTTTGCGACAGAGTTGCGAGACCTCACATTCTTTGGAAACCGTAATTTCCGCCATTTGCTCTACGGGTCCCTATAAAGGTAACTTGGGCACTTGAATGTCGTATGTTTAAGTAATTTTATCTACGTGATTAAACTCTGGATCAGATCTTGATTTAAATTGAAGCACTCTGCTGACATTTATGCGGAACCCTAGAAACTTACATTCTAGTTGCTTTCCAGAGGCGTGGAACATTAAATTCTCTTTGCCGTAGACTGATTATCCGTGTTCTGTTTTAATCAGTCAGAGTAGCTGATGTTTTTATTTGCAGAGCGAGTTATAATGGAAGTAGGTACACCATTGTAAACAACAAGCTTCATAGTCGACCCGTTTGATGAGAAATTAAAAAGTAATACATCGCTTTTCATTGGCTATTCATTATGGATTTATTGCTTTTACTTTTGAAACTGGTATATAAATATTTTTTACCGAATTTGTGAATTGTTCCCCTTTTAATGTTACAAGTGAAACTAGATGGCGTTGCAAACCAAGTTCCTACAACTGCATGTTCTTCAGCGTACGTAAGATGGCATGACTGTGCATTTCTCGAATTGGAGGCAACCACCTATTTTAACATAACATTAACAACATAACATGCCACGTCCCCAACGGGGCAGGCAGAAAGCAAATTTTAAATCTTTATTTTAGGGTTGAAATAATTATTAACGACATATTTGATGATCTAAATAATTGTGATTAATAAATTGATTGAAATGATGACGCGAGCATACAGATCTACAACTAATGCAATGTAGGAAGGATTTTACAATAGTAAATTATTCCAGGTTCGCGTTCGCGAGTTCTACATCGCGATGCAGCGTTGCCCCTACATCCACGAGATGAAGGAGCGGCTGCTTGGTGCACCCGTGGACGGAGTAGAGCGCGCGCCGCCCGAGCCGATAGACCCCCAGGTCGGCACCATCGTCAAAGTAAGAGTCATTCCATCCCCATTCATATTATTTGCTTTAAGTTAGGCTGCAATTATATATAGAGGCAATGTCATCAACTTAATTGTCTAACATGTTGTTTTGACATTGTTTTGAACGAGTTCTTTATCCTCGAACTGGTTGACATTGCTGGAATATTTTTAAGCCGAGTTTATCAAAGGAAGTTAAAAATTGTATCTCTAAATTAATTTTATCGAATCTGATTTTATTTTTACCGCTATTCGCATGCCCATAATAGTAGTCTAGTGATGTAGAAGTGAAATTAACGTAAGTTTAATACACATAGTTTTGTGTAAAGATTTTTTATTTTTTCCTTACAATCCAGAATCTATAGAAAGAATAGTAGTAGGTATCCTACCTGTTCAATTATCGAAATTACAAATTCTCATGGCCACGTGTTTGACGTTCTCAGTCAATTCAAAATTCTACAGGCTTTGATTGTCTATTTGTCAAGCTAAAATTAGCAATACTTCTTTCCATATTTGCATTATTCATTCAAAAGTCTACAGATTACTAGCTGAGTTTTCCTCATTGAAAATAAGATTTATTTTATCTCCGACTTCTTAAAGACGAGAGTCAAAGATGACGTATCCTTGTATATCTCAGATTTTATAGTTTCAATTTCTTAAGTAACATCGTCGAATGATGAATCGGGACGTATCTCCTCCTTCCGCCTATCGATCATCTCAAGAGTTTTTCTTTTTTCTAAGTGTTATTGAGGGATATTTGATTTCATATACTTTGCGAAAAGATTATTATAGCTCAATGTTGGTGAGAAAAACTTTAATGAACCTTATAAAGAGAGCTGTCGTATATAATCTGACATTTTCTGATATAGAGGTTGTCCATTTTGCATATCACGTTCCACGACGACGACATTTACGACAGTCATTAATACAGTGCAAGACAAAGACAAGTACAAAGAAGTTTATTTTCACAAATATGGGTATACATAAAAATGTTACAGTTGAAGATGATGTTAGACCAAGCCATATTTCGCCTTTTACGGTGTACAAATTTAAGAACAGGAACTAAAACTAGAAGTTATTATTAAAATTGCGTGCGTTCTTATGTTTCATTTGAATTTTTAGAAACCGGTTGTACCTATGCAGCGGTAGATTTTGCGTAAATAATAGATAATTCTGTGATTTAGCTGAATTCCGACGGGTACGGGTCTCACACGTCGCCGGCGCGCGCGCCGCTCGTCACGGACGAGTGCGAGGCCCCGGCGGCGGAGACCGACGCCCTGACGCCCACTGAGGCCATACTGCGTTATAGAGCCTGTTGTCAACCGGATACGACCCCTAAAAATGCCAAGTAAGTGGAATATATGCTTTACATATCCTCATAGAATTTAGACAGGTAAGGGCTAGGTAGCAAAGTTTCATAGGCGTTTCCATGCTTCGAAGGGCACGTTAAAAAATTGGTCCCAGTTTACCGTTAGATATGTCTGGATAAAACATGCTTATAATTAGATCCAAGCGCCTGTGGGATGGCCAAAAAATACAATCCTACATATATGTATTATAATTATTTGATTTGAATAAATAAGTCAAAACAAAGCTAATATATACACACAATAAGAAAAAATACTGTAACTATTTTAGGTGTTACAAATCATTTAACGTGGCATTCGTGCCGTAATACACTTACCTAAATAATGTTAGCTACTATCGCCAATACAAGTACGTTCAAGGCCGGCTATACGTCTAAAAAGCTACTGCTGGGTCTATTTATTTACAACCGCTTGATAAAATTATGTAAGTGGCTATTTACGAGCGCTACTATACAGATTTCATTGACTAGATCACGATGTCAATGTTAAGACCTATGACAATGTTGTCTGTACAATTGGATATAAAGAAATCTTGACCCTGTTTCGAGGTACACACTGAACAACTTACGCTGAATAGATTAAACTGCGGACACGCAACGTTTTACTGTACCACATAAAGGTAAAGGGACCACGAAGTTATGTAACGTAGTTTTGGTCTATTCTAACATCGGTTGTAAGAGATTGGTTTGAAATTGTTGAGACTTCAACCCATTCAAAATTACATACACTAATACTTATATACACAATTAGGCACGGAAGTGCTTTCAAAACATGTCATTTTTAAGCGAAGCCCCAATTACCGCACTTGTTTATACACAGGTCGGTTTACAAAAGTAGTCGTATGACCGCTTTGATCAGTTAGTTCAATTAGGAGTTAGTTGAACAAGACGACACGGAAGTACCAAAATTGTGTTACAGTTAAGATAATCTATGAATAATTTTGTGATAAGATTTTATTATATTGAAACCAGTTTAATACAATAAAATTAAATATAACGGAGAAACAAAAATGGTGTTCATACCTACTTCATTTCATAATAGGCATAGAATGAGTTTACACGCCAACCTTAAATATGGCTTAAAGAAAACATCACGTGAGCGTAATAATATTTTACATTAAACATTCCGTTTGAAACGTTAAATTATAACCCGCCGGGGTAAATTTACACCGTTGATATATTCCAGGGAGGAATTGTTCTGTACTGAGAGTAAAATACAATGTCACTTTTGTAGCATCGTAACTAACATTGCCTTTATGATTTAAATACATAATATGTGACGTAAAGCTGTAATTAAAAAGGGCATGTCATGACATAAATTGAACTATTAGCTACAGAGGACAAACGTGCCCTCATCGCCACGATACAAAAAGGTTCAGTAGACAATTTAAAAATAAATAAAGGGGAGGAAGCTGTAATCAAAGCACTTCCATGTCGCATGGATGGTCAATCAATTAAATGGTTCCTGAGCGCGTACATCAAAAGGCCACGTGCAATATTGACCAGTGGAGTTAAAGTGGTCTTTATAGCAAAGCTTTACAGTTTATTTTCATGTATAAAGTTGTTCAGAAGCGCTCGACCGTTGTCCGGCTCGAACACGGTATTCGCAAAGAGTAATGTGCCTGGAAATAACAAAAGGTTAAGAACCTCATGTTTTATAATCACTTTATATAGAATTATGGTAAAATAATAACTTACATAGGCACATCTAAATGTATTTTCATGTACATATTTCTATGCAGTAGGTACTAGCCGTGTTTGCGAATTCCACGAATATAACAATACGTCCAATAGAACAATAAGCTAACTTTTATTTGTTATCTTAAATGTTATACAGCTGTTTGGTATCACTGCATTGTCGTGGCGAAAACCGTGAAAATACACTTTTTTTACAATCATGTCTAATGAACGAAATTCGTTGGAGAGTTAATAGCGTCCTCCAGTTTTATTGCGTAGATGGGTTACTACAAATTAGTAGCTACAAAGGATTTTAGGAAAGAAATATAAACACCTGAAAGTTGCGAGCTTAAAATATCCAATTCATGCCAAAATCGCATAATGTAGGTAAATCGATGGAATCGTAACTGTTGTGAATAAAGATAAATGTGATGGCACAGTATTTTTAAAAATGACTCGCAGTGTGTTTACGCATCTTGAGTGCGATTAAATTTATTGCATCACCGCTTTAATCGTCAGAAATATATACGCATTATGTCATCTTGCATCTCGAGTTTCATGTCATGTAACATTGTCAGTCCATTGTTGCCGAGAACAATCACCGATCTTCAACTTGTTATTGACATCGTTCCCCGATCTTATTCTGAATAGTCGGTGACACAAATCGTGACATACTGACACTGATTCGCGCTAGGTGAGGTTGCCAACTTTCCGAAGTGTCAGCGAAGGACATCCCTTTGAAAGTTAAATGTTTCTGTTTCACCTATTTTGTGAATTAAGTTGATTTAAAAAAGCTTGACCTTTCTATCCATCTCTTTCTATCGACGACCTGCACAGCGAGTAAGGTTCAGAAGACCTGCTAAACACTTGGGTAGGTGTTCCCCAACCCTGCTTAAAAGCTGGACAAGTAAAGTGCAATCAGTAAAAATGTAGATTTATCTTTCATGTCATTTTTACGAAAAATCTAAATTTCAAATTTGTGTAGGTACTTATTTCCCATTGATTATAAATTTCCTACTGATTTATCTTTTCAGTATTATTCCCAGTTGCCAGTTGATAACCTTAATGCAGGTGCTGCAAAATAGTTTCTTCAAAAGAAAAGAAAAGAGGTGGAATTTCTTACAATACATACATGTGCTTGCAAATGCCAATGAAGGTCACTTTTTCAGTGGTTTTGTCTCAACCAACTCGCTAGAAAACAAGAATTCGTGTAGCATTTTTGTAATTTTTTTGTGAACTAAGACAACGTTCTGGAACTTGCATAGACACATTGGAAGGTGCACTGCAATATTTAGCTATTAGGAAATTGAACTTTTATATTATCTAACTGTTTTGACATGTCTGAATTGTGATTGAATTGTGTGTGACCTCAACGTAACAAACAACAATGGTTAAAGGTGTATAAAATAGTTTGCAATCCTCCTTGATGTAGCGAATATTTTGACAGCTTACTACACAATCCTCTTAAATTCGTGAGCATGCGATTCACCCAATCAGCAGTTTTCTGTAATTACTTGCAAACAAAATAATAACCAACAAATATTACGGTCTTGTCCATGCAGCCTTTAGCGGTCTACTGCTAAACATAAGCTTTCTCTTATTGGCGTTGTCCCCAGATTTTGGGCTTTCTGAATCCAACGATAAGAACCAACATAATTATATTTTATTTGATAGAAAGTATTTTATTTTTTAAAGTACCTAATGCATTATTATGCAAGATTTTAATGAGCGAGCCGTACAGAAGACTTCAGAGTGAATTGCTAGCGCAGTTTCTGTGGGAAAAGTTAATTAAAATAAAAAATCGCGACACGTCAACGAAATATTTTTTGCAAACCTACTTTTTGATGACCACTTCATATTTTTTGCATAGCTTTTTTCAATTTCTATTTGTATTATATAAAAACTAACTTCCAGTCGATTTTTGCACCTATCGTCATCAATATTAGATGTAAAGTTGCTAGAAACTTATATGTTTTCCATTTTCCACCATAATATGTTTAGAGGTCAATTTATTAGGTACCTACTTTTTATTAATATAAAGATACTAGCTTTTGCCCGCGACTTCGTTCCGTCCTTGCCGCAATAAATGTACCTAATTATTTACAACACCATATTAAAAACCCCAAAAATAAAAGTATTTTTCTACTATATAATTGATGTTATTAT
>DWUN01000189.1:0-27875 GCA_018249975.1 Passova gellias
AAATAAAAAGTAGATGCAAAGTTACAAATAGAATTAATATTGAAAGTTTGCTTTACTTTTAAAGAAAGAGAAAATGCGTTGGTTGGCCTGCTTTGTTTACCCGAAAATAATGACAAATTACGATAAAAGAAGAACAAAAATAAAAATGAGTATCCTTTTAAACTGAATTCTATAAAAGCTAAACAAAAATTTCAACAGTGTCAAAATCTAAATAATATGCTGGTTCTAGAACCGTGGGTCACAGTGACCACTTTACACCAACATTTCTATAATCACTGCGTCGACACCATTATAGACCATTAAGAACGAAGCAGTATACATCAGTAGTATTAGCAAAACATTGATAATATTTATCTAATGATTAAAAATATATTGAACCTGTCATTTGTTTCAAGATTATCATCGCCACCCTGATCGCCCTGGGCTCAGCCGCCCAACTGCCGTCCAGGAACTACCTACCGCAGAATCAGGGTTCGGGGGTCAACCAAGCTGGAGGGTACGCTGGTGCTGATGCAGCTGGCAATGGTAATACTAGGCCACAGCAGGCTGCAGAGAAGAACGCTCAGATCTTAAGACTGGATCAGGAGATTGGTGAAGAAGGTACCAGCAATTCTTTAGAAGTTTTCTAATTACTTTCAATCACAGTAAATGGAAAAAAGTAAAGTTGATAATAATTTAATATCTTGGAAGACCCTCACATACAACCAACCAGACACATACAACCAGATTACAAACTAGACAGAGCTTGTATTATGGCGGACACAGAACAAAGAGTGACATAAGTGTTTATCTTGTGTGGGACTCGAACCCACGGCCTTCGGTTTACCGATTACGGTCTCTGACCACTAGACTAAGAGGCCAAAGTTTTAAGCATATTATTTGTGTAACAATAACAGTCTTATTAAGGTTGAATATTTACTGGACTAATTGACACTAATAGTCGTATTTGTGCAATCCTATTCGAGGTGGTTGCATATATTAGTGACCTACAGCTGTCACACGAAACATACAAAAAAGCCGCCAAAACATCTAATTTTAGAATTTTAGACGTTAAAAGAAACAAATATGTATTGAGTACAAAATTTCGTATTTATTTCTACTTTGTTGTGCAGCTTTACGACGTAAAAAGAGGGTTTTTTAATGCCTAATGGCATATTCCGACAATCAATTAGGGTAAATAGGGAGGATTTGTTACAGGTGTAAAAAACAACACAAAATTGAGCTCATTAAAAATATCCATCCACAGGTTTCCACTACAGCTATGAAACATCGAACGGCATCAGAGCTGAAGAAGGCGGCAAATCTGACCAGACCCGAGGAGGCTTCGCTTACGTGGGAGACGATGGCAACACATACACCGTGACCTTCACTGCTGGAGAGGGCGGCTTTCAACCTCAGGGTGACCACTTGCCAGTCCCACCTCCCACTCCGCAAGAGATATTGCTGGCGCTCGAGCAAAACGCTAAGGATGAGGCTGCTGGCATCTTTGATGACGGTGAGCTTATGTCCCTTATGTTATGACTTGATTTTCAGCAGTGATAATAGCCTAATTGTATTCGTTTCTGCCGGGTTCTGGTTTTAAATCCTAGAACGCACTTTTAGAACGAATTTTTAAATCAAATGTCTTATGCTATAACGGTAAAGGCAAACACTTGAAGGTTTCCTGACACCATGAAGTTCTCCATAATGAGATATGCAGAGTTTGCCAATCTTCACCTGGCCAGCATGGTTGATTGTACCTTAAGCCTTCTGTGAAAGAGGACCCGTGACCAGCGTGTTTCACGAACAATAGAGTTGAAAAAAACATGTATGCCTTTTACTGATCATAGTGGTCGATAAAATACAAACAGACAACGATAATCGTCCTAAGGGCCTAGGTGGATTTCAAAAACCTCAAGTTTCAATTAGTATATTGAAAAGCATAAATACCCATACTTGTTAAATAATACTTGTCATAATAAAACTTATCTTTTTCCATTTTAACCTATTGTATGTTCAATTTCCAGGACTTTACCACCCTGATGCACAGGAAGGTAACAGCGGCAGACCAGGATCAGCTGGAAGGCCTGGATCTGGTCAGGGTTTCGGTTCGGCTAACCATCAGGGCAGCTTTAACCCAAGCTCTGGTTACAGCTATTGACCACAATAGCTTCAGTTATCCGTGATTCCAGCACACTGTATATATTAAGTTGGAGTGTATACCTATTACTAAATAAATAAATGTATAAGATTAATTAAAACACTCTTTTAATTTTTAGGCGTGTAAGAATTGGTAGTGATCACATAATGATGAATATTGTATAATCACATATATTGAGACGTGACAGTCATTACTGTCATTACTATCATTATAGTTGAAGAAGTACGTCAGGTATGAAAGTATAGTGATATGAGGCATTCGGTTCTTTCTGCCTACCCCGTGAGACACCTGCCGTGATAGTATAATAATATTAATAACAAATACCCTATAATACGAGTAGTGATAGTCTAGTGGTTAGGGATTCAATCTTGCACTCGTCGGATCAAAGTTCAATTCCTCGCTCCTGGCGCACACTCATCTTACAAATTAACGTGTGTTTTAAAAGAAAATTGTCAAAAAATTAAACATCATTCACTAGTTTAAACCTCACAATTAATGTTCTCTTAGGTGTTTGAAATGTACCAATCCACACTTAGCCAGTGTGACTATAATCTTAAACACTTTCAGTATGAGGTGACAAGTAAAATGGGTCGAAAAAAATATTTATCAGCTGTCTGCTTACCATAGCAACCGAACGAGTCACACTGGCTCTATCTGAACTATGATGTGATTTATTATTTAATAGAAAATGTTTACGAGAAATATTGATCATGATAAGGACATGATAAGTATCGAACAAATAGATAATAAAAAAAAAAAGAAATAGATAAGTATACAATATGTGTAGTTGACTAAATTTATTAATAAATTGTTTACTGTGTAGGCTATAAAATGTCAGTTGGAGAATAATACAAAGTATACATAAAATAAAATCCTTTTATTCATAGAATAAATAATCGTAATGCATCTCGCTTTCAATGCTGATCGGTGACTTTATAACAGCGCTGCATAATACAAACACATTCATACAGTTTCCAATTACTTGCTAACTGCCTGCTATTACGAGTAGTAGGCTGTTTAGATTCAGTGGCTAAGTGGTAAAGTGGTGGTAATATTGGGGTATTTCGGAGTAATGGTAATTATTTGGTATGGAAAGCACTAGGTATTTGTATACAATGTTAGTATATTAAAAGCCAATATCATAAATACATCAACAGTTAATGAGGTATTAATGAAAGATATTAATGATGTAATTCTGTTTGTATCTTCAAACATTGCACTGGCAACACACGATGTGTGAAACGCTTAAAAACATTCGATGAGAGCGTTGTATCACAAACTCATAAGACATACTACATGAGTTGAATGACCTTCCAAATTTGAAATTCAATAAACTACAGTAGCCAATTAAAAGCGAATGCATATGTGACACCAGTTTGAACTACGAGTAGTGGAAGTATATAGAGATGAGTTTACCATTTAAATACAAAAAGATGGGATTATGTGGGAGGTTGAGTGTCAGCTTAGGATGTGTAAAGAGATGTTTTTACCACTCAAATGTAATGTAACTTAGCTAATACTGTGTTATTTACAACTTGTAGGGTCTTCGGAAGGCGGTTGCCTGCGCTTGCGCATAATTCTTTTGTGCGAAACCTGGCGAGGCGTTGATGTCGTATTTGCCTGGATTGTATTGACCTGGAATGTAAGAAAGATTGTTTATATAAGTAGTTGTATTGATGTTAAATTAGTGTATAATTATCTAGTCTAGTCTATTAGTATATATGATCTTATGGCGCATATTAAAGCTGCTTATACCTTACTACTTTGGTTGGTGTTACAAATATGTTAGACATTTTATTGTTCTTTTTAAAGGTATCCCAAAAAAGGACGGACTGTAAGTAAAGAATTTACTGTTTAAAATTTTCCGAATTTCATTTTAAACTTTCAAATCTAAATTGCTTAAAAAAAATTAAAAGGTTAACTTATCAGTTTATTGTAAACTTTGACAATAATGTCCACAATATGTACTATTGTGGACATTAATTATGTATCTTACATTTTAAAAACTAAGCCAAACGATACTATTACATCCTATATGTAAAATGTAATGTCATTCCAAATTTAACAATAAAAGGTAAAGGCTCTGTATAAAATATGTTAATGTTATGTGAAGCCTAAAAAGCTAATGGAACTTAAGCGATTATGTTTTATTAAGGTCTATTCACACGCAGCTATTGTAGGTAAATCATCACAGCACCATACGTAAAATAGACATGCGAATATCGACTCTATGTGGCTTACAAATAAGAATTAATATATCCGGAATTATATTATGCTTATATGAATAATGTATACAAATTGTCTGTGGCGGCATATTCAAATGTTAATTATCGGTCAAGCGAAAATAGACTCTATTACTAAAGCCATAAAAGTTGTCCAAACTACAATAATATTTAGTTAATACGCGATTCTTGCAAACATCGTAAATAGTCTCATTGGAATTTTTACGCTGTGGTTATGAACTCAGAGTTCATATTCGAATGTAGATTTGATGTGAATATGGTAATGAGGGTCATTTCCACACAAAGGATCAGTGCAATATGCTTGTTTGACAAATTATTGGGACCGTAGAGACCGATGTCTAGCTTTATCTAGCTATTGTTCGCTTTGAAAAACACTATTCGTGTGAGGTCCATAACCTCACAGAGTATAGTATTTTACGCGGATGTAAAATCTAGTGGATATCCAGTACTGTCAACTGCTTAATAGTTCATTAGTTGCCATCATCATAGTAACTGACAATTACTCAATGTAATTTTTGATGTAAGACTTCCGGTGCTAGAACTCTCTATTTTATGTAGAGTTAGAACAGTTTTTATGGACTCATAAAATCGTTATAGTTACATAGTAAAGCATACAAAAAGCGTATTACGCTTATAACTAGTATATTATGCATACACATTGTTATATAAGCTAATGAGTGGTTGTAATATCACATCTAGAGTCTTTAAGTAAACAGTTAATTCATTATTCAACATCGCCCTAATGAAAGTAAAGTCTTTTGTAATACATAATGTTCTTTTTTTTTTAACATAATCATATTATTCAATACTCTACCCTGCAGCTTAGACTCTTTGTAATGAGTGTGTAACTCTACATTAGTGATCTCGGACTCTTAAGCGAACTAGCAGATTTTACTCTGAAAAGAAATTCTACCAAAACATCATTGAAATTGAAGGTAGTACTTAACAAGGCTTTGGAGAAATAATATGCACACCATTGGTAAATAGCAGTAAAAGAGTTCATATCCGATATCAATTAAATTACATTTAAAAATAAATATTTTCCATTCATTTCTCCAAAGAAATAGGCCACATAAAGATATTACGTATATTTAAAAATTTTATTTATATTTCATTTTTTATGTTTAAAAAGACAAGCAAAGCTCTACATATCTGTGAGTATCTTGCATCCATTAATAAAAACAGATGAATGTTACGATAGAGAACTAACAAATTGTATTCGGTTATCTGGTCGTGGGACAAATATACCCATTCTTTACACGCATATCAAAAGCGAATGAAACGATTTTCGTTCAAATTGTCTCTTCGTGTGCTTAAAGACCTCGAGATGTGCGTAATGACCCACCAAATTGTTGTAAATGCAGGCCGATTCGCATTGAAACAATGTGTTGGACACGCAATAACCAAAACAATATAATGGGTGGTGTCCATCTTGTATTTTACAAGTGTATTTCGTTTAAACAAATCGTTTGACTCGTTTTTAGGTTCATGCATTTAAATGTTATTCTTAACTCAAACAATATTTGAAACGTTGATTGGTTAAATATGATTGTTTTTAATTTACACTAGGGTGTTTTGTCTATATAAACTAAATAATGATAATTACGAACTACATTTTGGGAAAACCTTATTTTGATTCTAAATTAGATAAAGTCTGTCTGATGGTAACCAAACAGCTTATAAATTGTTATGTTTTCTAAATACATCCCTGTATACATAATTTGCCCTAGATAGGAATTGAATCCACACCCAGCCTGAGCAGTCATATTCACTAACACCTAGACCAATGGGTCAGTCAAACAAATATCATAATATAATAGTATATTTTATATTATTGTTCTATATACTAATATATTTGTCTGTTACTCAATATAACGCTCACGAAGATTCGAACCCACATTTATATATCGTAACAAAGCCTATGTAACTACTAAATTGCCTGTAAAAGGTTGTTAAAACAGTAATATTTACTTACCATCATCAATGATACCGGCGGCTTCATCAGCGGCGTTTTGCTCCAAAGCCTTCAAGATGGCTTCGGGGGTCGGCGGCGCGGTGGGGAGGTGAGCGCCCTGGGGCTGGAAACCACCCTGGCCGGCCGCGTAGCTGATAGCGTATACTTGACCATCGTCGCCAGTGTACTGGAAACCGCCCTGGGCTTCGATACCGTCAGCCTGAAATTCGTTAAATAGTGACAGGTTAAATGACGTAATTTTAAATGAAATGTCAAAAACACAACTCTGAATGCATTCCGAGGGATTGAAAGTGCATTTTTTAAAATTAAACCATAATTGTATAGGGTGAAAATAATTTAATTTGCGAACTAAAGTGCTACACGTTACATAGCTTAACTACAATTAGGTAGTGAATAAAATAAAAAAGGTTATGAAATAAAAAAGACAATTTAAAAAATGTAGCTGTTATGTTATGATTGGATCTGGAAGTGAAACCTTGAGCTAATATCACAATCTAAGGGTTACTTGCATTGTTACCGAAACATACCTTAAAACAACGTCACACATCTGACCCAAAACTAGGCAGAGAGACGTCAGTTAGATATGACAACTTGTACAAACATTTTATTATTTTCTAAACTAAAACGAAATTCACAATCGTTTTGAAATTTCAGCCAAAACCCATTAGATGAGGATTGCAAAGTGTAACGACTAACCTAAAAAGCTGACTGCTTAACGTCACTGGATGTACTAACGCCGTAATCATGCGAAGCCTTATGAAACTTAACAACACACTCAAAATGCCACAACAATATTCCATTCATGCAAGATTTGAATACAACTCGCGGCGTTGTTATACCAATTTGAACTTTAAATCAATGGAATATAGTTTACCGATCTAGTTTAATACGTAAGCCCGCAGGCTATACATACAAGTGGAATTCGTAAGATTCATGCTGGTTGCCTCATGCAACCTGGCTTAGTGATACAAGTTGATTCATAAACAATTTCTAATTGAGATATGATCTTAAAGACTACTATTGAAGTTGTTTCTACGCTTACACTAAAGTTTCATGTTAAAAACGAATGAGTAAAGTAACTCGAGTGGAAAGCTTGAGCCTACTCATCCATATAAAAGATTCCTTCCCATGTATAAAGTGCAAAACCTGAAAGTACATATTACAATACAACAGATATATTATGTTTGTTGTTCGTTCAGTTTACAATCTGCACTGTATCTACCCTTATTGTTAATTATTAAATATCAGAATAGTGAAATTGTACAAAGAAAGAAAGAAACTAAGTAAACTAACATAACTGTGATATTTAGATATCGTTGTATAATTGCTCATTAAATTTACACTCATCACATTACATGAGGTGTCATCGTTCAAAATATCATCGGGATTAATTATAATTTACGAGATGACGGCAATAATTATATTTGTAATTATATTCCGTCCTGACCTCCTTCGTATGGCAAAAAGGTCAATTATATTCCAATACGGTGACACGCCCATCATAAATCGTGGTGCATTAAATAAATTCGAACCAAACCATAAACCATTTAAGTACCGTCATTATAACACTTACCGGTATTGTAAAGTGGTCAATGACCATGTAGGTTATTTATTGTTAATGAATAATGCAGACGATCAGTAAGCATCTTTTTTAATTTATAATTCGATTGAAAACGCAATTACGAGTATATTTAAGTGTTGAATATCTTTTTTATCTATCCTTACAAATCTTACTTAATAAACCTCACCTTCTACCTACTTTTGTAACATATAAAGTTACACTTCAGTTTATGTATTTCAGCCCTATCCTATTTATATTAAATATTTTCTTATTCTGAACGGTGGTTGAAGAATGATTTCTGTTAGATAATAAGTGTGATAATTATCTAAATATATTTAAAGTTCTATTATCCTATACAGGTAGGTTGTTAAGATAATTTACATGGTTTTGTTGTGTATGTTGAGACAATACACACGGCTATCTGATCCTAAACTAGGCAAACCCTGCAGTATATGTACAAATGTCAAAATAAATAAATTACCTTATAAAGATAATTATACACTTGTAATGACCAAGACCTTAAGCTAATGCAGCTCATCTGGCATCTGGCACTTTAAATCAAACAAACCAGTTCACTAGTCAATGTCAATAATAACTGAATCAACCAGCCAGTTAAAATAAGAGGAACCAACTTGACCTAATCTGAGAACAGTAGCAACTCTGTCGGATATCAAATATATTCTTTGTTATATAAGATGCAAATGTTATTAGTTAAAAAGTGTATATATGTGCTAACCTGTACGCCAATTCGGTACCTCAGTCATAAAACATAAGATTTATTTTTGTATATGATAGAAATATCACATCTCTGTTTTGATTGGTAGATAATGCGACTAGGCTCTAAATCCGCCCTTTATGTTCTTCCTTTAGTTATAACAGAAAATAATTTAAAAATATCAAATGAAAACTTAAAATATAAATCACACATTTATACTCGAACAATCAATATAGTAATCAACCAATAAATATAGTAAAATAGCAACCAAATTATTTTTAGATTTTTAATAATCTAGCAAAAATGCATAATACGATGTAGCATTCTTGCCTAAGAAATAAAGTAAAAATCAAAATCGAACAATGATTTACGATAACCGACATACGATAATATCCATGAAACAAGCTGTCCACCCTTTTTTGCCGTAAAACACAATATTGGTAACAACATAAACAACTTGAGCAACGTAAACAAGCCGCTGTCACACCTGCTGATTCACCCATAAATCTCCGCGTTAACTTTACATAATAGCTCTGACCTTTCTATGTGGGACGTTCGGACATAGCATGGGACCGACCCGGTCTATACAGAATGCACTTTATAGCGATATCGTCTATCTATACTCGTATGAAACAAATTATGGTTTATAGATCTTTATTTCTCATAAGAATTGAATGCAATGGAATGTCTTTTCGCAATTTCAAAAGAGCAGTTTCTTACTAAGTGCATCTAATCGTACGGTATTTACAAAAATCAATTCTTAACATTTTTGTCTGTACGAGTATGTCTGCTTGTTTGTGCCGACTAATCTGTGTAACAGATTGACCGATTTTGATGGAACTTTTATTGGAGGTTATAAGCAATAGCTTAGGCTACTTTTAAAAGGTATTTTGATAAACATTATTATAATATGCGCTATATAATATGCGGCACCTGACACTTAATTGGAGGCTTTAATTTACAAAATATTACATGATTAATATACTTTATGACGAATTGAGAAATACTACAAATATCTATTCTATCTAATGTTTAATAAATATCTTGGATTATATTTTAAGGTATTCGTCATTTCAACTCATACTCGCTTATACGCAGGTAAATAATGCAAAATAAGGACGAAGAAGGACGAGTTTGGCTTAATCATTTCCGGTTTAAAAAGCTCAGTAAACAGTAAAACATCTTATCTCCAACAATCAATCAGCTTTAAAAAAAGAGGGGTATACTCCAAGACTATTATAATTGCATGAGTGGAAGATAAAAGCACTCGCAGCTAAATCATGAATGCGATTTTCACTTGTACAGAGTATGAGTTAGAAGCTTAGCGTAGCGTAGTGTCTTAATAATGTGTGTCATCATTCCGGTGGGCGGGTTACTCAAATAGTCAACACTTGAACTCTGACTCACATTAAATGACTACGAAACTCAACTCGGATGCAATTTCGTTGGCAATTGTTGCTTGATTCGCTGTTATTTCTCTGTTATTTACAAACAACTAATTCTAATATTTCATAGATTAGCATTTCTATCAATTCATTAATTTCATAATTGTATCGTGTAAGCGAAATACATATGTATATGTAGAAACAGGTAGTTAAGTAATATGTTTGATTTTATTGACTGTCCTTTTTTATTTTTGTTAGTGATAGATCCATGTTTTTTTTCTATAGTTATGAAAATGTGATACCTAAAAGGGCAATTATACACGTGGTTTTGTGAATATTAGAGAAATTTACACATAGTGTGTACAATTATGTTTTTGTAATTAACACACAATATTTATATAATCTTTTGCATGGTCGCTATAAATTACATAATATGTTCTAACATTTTTAGAGTGCTTCAAATGATGATAGATTAATGCATAGCGTGAATCCATGCACCAATCATAACTCTATTACTGCATCGGCGTATTGCTTAATAGTTATGTAACAAACAATAAGATAACTAGTATGTATGTATAATGATATATGTATGTATTTATGGAGAACGATAATTATAGATTAATCGATAGTATAACTTCTTAAGATTATATTCAGACTTCACAATTTATCTTCAACGAACTATAGGGTTGTCCACAAAATTTTATATAGTCTCGATAGTATACTATTATAGCTAGCATCTACAGTTAATAATTACTGGGTTTTAACAATTAATTTACTTAGCTTAGAAACTTGACTGATATATTGATTTATACCTGTTTTTAATTTTTTAAAAATGTACAGCTTTAATAGTAGTTTGAGTATTCCTTTTTATTGTTACCATATTTTAGATGAGTTTTGCTCAATATACAATACCTAAGTTACATAACTTTAATTCTCTCTTTCAATTAATCATAATTGTAAAAAATGTTAATGTCTACTCAAACTACAGGATAACTTATTTATAAAAATTGATAACAAAATATAACTTATACTTATAATTTGAGAATCGCTGGTTTAATTTGAAATTTGTAAATTTGTGTGCACATACCTCGTGGCCCTGTTCCTCGGCCTTGATGCCGTTCTCGGTTTCGTAGTTGTATCTGAAAGAGTCCTCCTTCAGGTCGGCGTCGAGGGCCAGGATCCGAGCATTCCTCTCGTATGCGGCCTGAGGGCGGTTGGATTGCTCGGGGTAGGCGGGGGCGAACGCCGCGGCGGCGAAGCCGAAGAGAGCGGTGATGAGTAACTGTAAGAAGAACAGATCGTCTTAGTTTTATATTACTAAACCATCACGCCAGATCCCTAACGGGGTAGGCAGAAAGCACCTAGTGCCAAATATTGTACTATGAGTTTTTGTATGAATCGCGTAGAGCGTATAAAAAGAAAAGCTGCATTAATGTGACTTCATATTGAATTGCAGTTAACTAAATTCAATTAGATAAATTACAGAGTCTCAAAACTTCTTTACAATTACTAACATTTTCATCTCATAGTTATTGCAATCAAGTAGATAATATACCATGCAACCTTCATTAGCAAGTTCTCATAATCAAAATTTAAATTTGAAAGTTTCCTGGGAATTATCTATCAAATTAATCATCTGTGCAATTCTTTTACTTCGAAACACATTCATTGTTTCCTATTATCAATGAAACAAAGCAATAAGGTGTCTACCGTTCGCCAAAAATGTACACGGTAATGACGCATCTAATATCTGTTACATAGCTATCAAAATAGCACGCAAGTTGGCTGCGTAACTTTCAAAATATTGGCGTACTGTACACGTATTCACAGTGATTAAGTCACAACACCCACAGGTATTGTTAGACTATGTAAATGATAGATTATTGTATGCGCTAAGATTATGATCTGATATTAAACATAGATTTGATATCATACCAAATCTCCTTGAGTTATAAAAAACATAAATTATAATCGAAGTGCAGTTGTAATATTAGTATAAACTACTTTAACAATAATTGTTAAAAAGTAATTAATAATTAATTAATTAATTAACAACATCAATTAATCGTTTAACAATAATTGTTAAAGAAAACCATTAAATATAGTTATTTTATTTATGTTTTGGTTTTAAATTTAAATATTTTAAGAAAAATTGCAAGCAATTTTATAGTAATAACTAAACGATCATTGTTTGAAATAAAACCACCATAACTTACAGAAAACAAAAAAATAATCAACGTCTTAAGTTTTAAAAATAACTAAAGTCACAACAGGTAATTTTTCTTCAGGTTGATGAGGTTAAGTTTATTAAGATAATAATTACATATTATTAACATGACGATCAACCTTAAAAAGTAGAATCATAAAGCTCAATTTGAATAAATCGTAAATCATATATGCCGGAAACTTTCATAAGCTTTTTTTACCTAAGTAACTCATATCTTACATCCTAAAAACGTCTGTCATGAAACAAGTTATTCTAAGCAATTATTTGTGACGCAAGCGAAGTTTCATCGATCCATGCAAAATCGATAACACTAACGAGATAATCGACTCGGTATATGTCGACATTGCATATCGATATCATATATACGATATGCAATAATAAAAATAATATCTTGGGAAATCTCGCACCCGAACTAAGCAGAACTTGTGTTATGGTGACCAGAAAGCTTATACACTACATATATACATGCTATATATTACTTGTATAGATATTTTTTTTAGACCCAGAAACAGAACAATTAGATGTGCTCATGACACAAAATGTTTGCCCTGAGCGGTAACCGACCCTACTTCTTCCGATTGAACGGTCAGGCTCTCTAACCACTCTACCAAGAGGCCATCAAGATGGACAAAGCTTTCAGTGTAAAACAATTGAATTTGTACTCCGTGATCTGATCAATAATCAAATATAGCCTATATTATCGCAACAAGACAGCCAACACAATTTTTTTTTTTAGATATTTTTACGTTCAACTACGTTGCTGGATTTTATACCAAATTAAAATTGAATGAAAAATTTGTGATGATCAAATACTATAAAGTACAATTATATAAAAAATGACAAATATTTACAAAAAATTTTGAATTGTTATCTAGACTTAAACGTGTATAAAAAAAATGAAGTAATAAAAAGTCAACAAAAAATATTGTTAATCGACTGAAATAAATCTAATATTTGTAACAATTAAAAACTATTCGTCGGTTTAATCATAACAATAATATTAAAAAACAAATCAAAAACCTACTCCTCTGAAAACGGTAACGCGTGAAAGGTATCAGAACTTAGAAACGACACTATAGCGATACTAACACAATGCTTGTATGAAATCGATATGAAACCGATATGAAAACGATATTAAATCGAGATATGACCGACTCACCAGTTGCATGGCTGCTGGGTCGAAGTTGAGCGTGCGAATGATGCATCTCAGTTACTCCACTCCTATATATACACGGCGGTACTGTTTCAAAATTCATTCTAGATTATAATGTAACCAACCACTTTTCCCAATAAATAAGTGAACTTTAGGCGCTTTTTTTGCGTAATGATTTAGCTAATGATTCGATCATCAATTTTGAGGAATCAACGGGAAATATGTTATTCATTGAAATAATTATTGGGAGGATGATGAAGGATGAAGTGTAGACGCTTAGGTCGAATGATCTTCGATGCCGCGTGCATAGAAATTGAACATTTATATTAATATGCAAATAACTAATCAGATTGAAGTTTTTTTTGTATATAATATACACGAGAGCATAAATATTCGTAATATAAATTTCGTTTTACATTAAAACACAATAGTGAAATGTTTTGCATATTTATGATTAAAAATAAAAATAAATATTACATAATATATTTTTCTGGAAAACGTAATTAGTTATGTCTTGAATTATTATTTGTTTCCCAATAATTGTATGCAAAACCTACATTATAGAACCCTTAGGAACACAACAGTTTCTATTAGTTTCCGATGGAATTAATTATTTTTATTTTACTAATTTATCTAATAATAAGATTTAATATGTTTTACATAAAAATTGTATGGTTTATTAAATTTATTAATCATATTTAATTTTTCTGTGTTAACTATCTTTATTTCTATTTTACTATTAATTACTTATCGATAGCATGCATTGCTTCACGCATTAAAAACTAACAAGAAGATCAAATTTCGCAACTTACACGAATATAACGCAAGCGGAGTAAGCCAGTGTAGCATGGGATTGAACCCGTGACCTTCGAGGGCACAGCTCATGTTACAACTGCTACTCGATCGCCGCACACCTGATTCAATATCAGTAGAGATATGTTTGCTAAGATTTTTTTCTCTGTCCATTAAGCAAACGGACTATATATATGAGTATCCAACTTATTTAAAAAGGACCTTGCGGTTTTCAGTAATCCTTCAATTGGTCGTTCAATAATCCTTCAGAAACCTTTAATAAGTTATCAACCTAATTTACGGATGTATATGGGTGAGTTGATACACTTTAGAACTATGCTTTCATAAGGAAGCCAATGAAGCGGTTTGATGTTTATTACATTTAATTTGTATCCCGTAGATTAGACCGGATCAATTGGTGATAATATGAACTAATAGAGATTCCTTTACATCCCATCAAATAACATTAAATAACAGTATTAAAGTGGATTACCTAGTACTTCTCTATTTGAATTACTCGAAACATTATATTCATGTAGTAAGCGCGTTGAAATCTTTTACACTGAAGTTATATGACGTAGCAGCTTTTTGTTATTTTTGTCAAATAAACAAATTATTATTAATTATTGTATACATCACAGCCTCAGAATACATAGTTTTAAATATATATTTTAATAGTAAGCAATAGTTACTAATAGTAATAGTATGCTTATGTGTATGTAGTCATACAAATCATTTGCACTAAAAGGATTACCATTTGCTACGAAACGGTGGCTTTCGTATAGTGCATAGTAAATATGTTTTGAATTTTATTCCTTTTAAAAGTGCGTATGTGCGCAAGATGTGCTTGGATATCTATATTATGTATTTTTTAGACTTGCTTCCAATTTCTTGACATGTTTACGTTTACGGTTACGTTTACGTTAAGTTGAATTTGAACAATTATCGTCGTTAGTATCAGATTTGTCTTGATTAACTATTACTAACTGCACTTTTAACTATTACTAAATTATACGGTGGATGAGTGGAGCGAAGAAAAAAGAAATTGAATTGTAGCTAATCATTGTTAAGATAAGCATTTAAATAGAAAGGCTTACGGAAAGCCTCTAGAGCAGAGAACACGAAATAAAAAGAAGGTTAATTGATTAATGTTGCTAACAGTCTTGTAAAGTATATAAATGTCGGCTTTAAAGAATCGTTTGAAACACGATAGATCAAGAAACAAGTATAAACAGACACTATAAATCTTTTTCGTTTAATCACTACATACGAGGACATATGTACTCGTAGTATAAAACAAAGTCGCTTTCTACTGTCGGTCCTTAGTATGCTTAGATCTTTAAAACTACGCAAAAAAGGAAGGTTTATATGTCTAATAACACCCATTATATAGTAGAGAGATACTGTTATTTTTGAGGTTTCTAATGTGATATCGCAAATAATTGACAATAAAGCAAAGTGATCTACTACCGTGCGAAGCCGAGGCGGGCCGCTAGTCATACCGTATAATACTTAATGGGCTCCAAAGATTATGTAACTAGTGCTCAGCCGTACATATCCTATGGCTTTGCATTTTTTGTTCTTATAACATATCGGCAATGTACATCTGCATATAATTTTACATACATGCATACATCATATAATACATCTCTCATTTTATTAATATTAAATTTCATGCAAATTATTGTAAGTTTGAATGCAAAAAAGTGATCTACGATATTCTGAGAACTCACGAAAAGTAGTAAAATGATAACAATTTGAATTTATTATATCGATGCTTTGTTTTTATCTGTTACAATTCATTTTAACCATGAATAAAATGTCAAGTTTAAATCTAGAACTTTTACAGCATGGTAAATGTAACAGTAAAAATGATACAGAAACCATCCACACTAATCTCACCGAACCAACTGATTTTACTACACGAAAGAAGTAAATGTGGATTATGTTAACTATATAAGACATTGGATGATTGGTTGCGTAAATAGAGTAATTAAAAATTCAGGGTCTTGAAGGGAGAAATTGGTGAAACAATTGCGTATCTCCTAAAAATCCTGAACAGAACCCTTTTATATAGCCAGTCATGGATGCACAAGTATATTTATATGTAAGACCTACTTGAACAAACAACCAACAAAGTAAACAATTGTTAGGGTTTAAAGTTCTATTTGATTTAAAAATAAAAGTTCCTTTTTTTGTGAAATATAAATTAACTTAATTGTAAACCAAAAATTACAGAAATTAAATGATAAATAAATAGATAAATTATTAACGAATTATTGTAATTATTAATGAGAAAAGACATTATATATCTACACAGTTTAAGCGGTGCAGTTCCAAAAAATGTATCTGTGTAATAATTATTCTAACAATTGAACTATCAGATGACCCTCTTGTGGGAACATTGTTAGGCAAGTAGGTCTGACTAGATAGGCTTGTATAACTAGATAAGTGAGAGGTGTACAAAGAATTACGAGTAATGTACTGTACCTATATCCTCGTCTTTAAGTGGCAACACTTATATACTAAGAACTTCGTGAGGTCGTAGCATTTATCACCGTAATTGGCAATCTCGGTTAATTTTTATAAAAAATATTTGAGCGATATACAGGACCTTGTTATATTTTAAAAAAAATCTTCTTTTAGCGGGTTTGGAACTAATTTTTGACTTTAATTACTTTGCGATCTTACATGTAAGAAATATTGTTTCGTGGTTTTTTTTTGCTTGCTACCAAATCATTCTTAATATATTTAAGTTATATCCAATGAAGTTTTAGAATGAAAAAAAGTTTATTTAGCTCTTAGAAAGTTAATTATTAAATTATAAGTATAAAAATTAAAGTATATTAAAACACAATGTTTTATTTTGCCACATTTTCAATGTGACGTTAATTAATATAATATAGAAATCTAAAATTTTTAAATTAATTTTTGTGATGTCGCCGAAAAAAGCGAGTGTTTAAAAATTTACACCAAGAATTAATCTCCTTTGCCTCTTGAATTTAAACGAATTTTGCGGAACCCGTTAAACGCGCTAAATTGACTAAAGTACTGTAATAATCATAAAATAATCAATTCTGTAAATGTTTGCTCAAATTAATGTTGAATGCAATTCGAGGTGCATTTTGAATTACGGAATGGCCGTGTCCAAAGTATTTTCACGCATACGTATATACATAAAATTATATGTGTACGTCAGTACGATGTAACAATACACATACATATTTATAAAAATTTATCGTCACGTCTAGTTGATATAACAAAACCCTTGGAACCCATTATATTATCAACCAAATGCCCTGAATCATGTAATAATGTCATTTAGTTCTATGTACTGTAAAACTAGCTTTTGCCCGTGACTTCATCACGCCCCCGACACGCAATCCCCTCTGGGAAGTGGTATTTCATAAAACCCATCCTTAGCTGCCAAATTTCAAGTTTCTACGCTTTATAGTTCCAGAGATATCGTGATGAGTCACTATATACATAGAAATTTATATATAGCAATTATATTAAAGTAGCGCCTTACAATAATTATTATTACATCATTTACAAATTGAATCTCTACAGCTGTACATACTGACATTAGATTAAAACTCTACATATTGAAAATATATAAACGAAATCGCGCTGAAAGCTTAGTGGCAAATCAAAATAAAATGCTAGCGGTTTGCCCATCGACCTTCTAGCGTAACAAAGCCATGAAAATATTAATGTGATGACTAAGAATGGAGATAGTGTTCTCAAAGGTTGCATTCCAACCCGCGAGGCTCTTCCATGTATCGCGATATGTATTGTCTCGAGATGAACAAGTGTTAATGTCATCTTTATGATTCATTATACTCTACCTGCGGATTCACTAGCGAATATAAACAATAATAATAATAAGATCAGAGATATTGTATACTCGGAGCTTTCTGCCTACCTCGTTAGGGACCAGGCGTGATGTTGTGTTGTTGTTGTTGTTGTAATAATAATAAAAATAATAATATTTGGATCATTTCTAAATACTACAGATAAAATAAGCAGACGTATCATAACCGCTTGAAAATCAGCCTTCCACTCCAAGGGGTCTGAGTTCAAATCTTGGTATCCACCTGTGACTTGTTACGTGCGTTTTGCAACTAAAAATTTAAATATCACTCGCTATAACGGTGAAGGTAAAGCATCGTGAGGAAACCAGCACATGTCAGATATGTATAGAAATATACGTTTCTGAGGTGAATGAAGGATGACAATCCGCAATTGGACAGTGTGGTGGACACTCTTACTGTGAGACGAGACCTGTGTTCCAGCACTGGAACAATAAAAGGTTCAAAAAATGTTCAAATTAATATATTAAGTACTGTATATTATGTTTAATGTTAATAAAGGCAATATCACACGTAATACATAACAAGCTAGTGCGAACTTATATAACATTATGACATTTAAACCAGTGTACATAATATCTGCAAATATTAATATGTTTCACACCGCAACAAATGATTATTGATAAATGATTGCAGTTAAGTTCATCTGAATATCGCTTGAATACAAATTGTAAGCTGTTTAAAATGATATGCAAATTTTATTAATAACTCTAAGCTGTTCAATAAACACTACTTTTACAATGACCATTATAAGTTTAAATTTATTGGACAACAAGTAAAGAATCAATTAATTTAAGCGACTGGTTGACGGATTAATAAAATCAATAGAAAATTGCGAACCATCTAAATCACTAGACTTTAATAATATGCATTGCACTATTCCTGATCTATTGTTTGATTTTCATACTCGATTCAGATTTGAAAAAAGTTCTGCGTTTTTTAGCAACATCCAATCACCCCAGGTCCCGCAGAAAGCATCGAGCGTCAAATATCTCTGTCCTTACAAACCGGACGTGCTTCGTCTACATTCATCACTCTCTTCCTGCTTTTTCAGATTTAAAATAATTCGCTATAACAGCGAAGCAATATCATGACGAGACTGTAAGCCTTAGAATTTTCCATACAGTTAGTAATGTTTGAAAAAAAATTATATTAAACGAACTATGACAATATTTTCTTGTTCATTCAATTTCATCATTATAATTGTTATGATTATAAAATATAAATATTCGACTGAGTTACATCTCTTTCGATCTAACTTGCATATTTTGACTCGCCACATTATCACAATGGCCCTTCAGATGAATTTGTAAAATGATTGTTTCTTGGTTATTATTATTGTAATCGAAGAGCAATATGCCAAGATCGTTACTCCACTAACCTCCGTATGTCGACAAGACCAGCTTCTGTTTCGAACACTGGTTCTCAATTATTTGCGTTTTAGTTCTTTATTCATGTTCATTTCATTTTTGGTTAAAAACTTTTTAACTTCCATAAAATGGACTTTAATTTTGGAACAAAGTTTTGTTTTTTCACATAAGATTTTTGTATTAATTGGAAAACTTTTACAACCAACCTTCAACGAGTAGTAGTTTGTCGTGTATACAGCACTTTGAGAATCACTGATCAACAAAGAGCATCTCGTGAAGGGACCAAGGCTACTATGGTCCAGCCGCATCTAATATCGTCCATCTATTTGTCCTATAATATCCGGGTAATCGTATATCTAGAAAATTATCTACGCTACATATTACAGTGCTTAAAGTCCACTTACATTTGCTACTAATACATGCCTCTGACTGCAATAATAATGACACGAGCGAAGTGGTAAAGGGTATGCAACTTTGGTTGATCTGGAATGCAAAATGTCCCACGTTCGATCAGCAGACAAAATATTTAAAGCTAATAGTAATTAAATTTTATTAACTATTTACATTTACATTTGTGCTTAAGCAAAACAGCCTGTTTTCTAGCATTGAAGCCAAATAAAATAATTATTAATAATTGTAAATTTTAAGTTGCAACATTAATTAATGTAGCAGCGAAATGTGTACAAATTAAAACCATGGGAGGGTTGTATGAGGTGGATGTGAATGGCAGAGACGGAAAATGTAGAGCTAGGTTTACATACTTTGATCAAAGCAGAGTACTTAAAAAAAGTCAGGTTAAAAACATATTTTATAGACGAGTCAGCATGATAACTTTGTTGAAAGTAGAAGAGTCCATAGAAATTTATCATCCCCTTAGTAGATGGAAATCGGCAGTCTCTACCTACTCCTATGGGAAATAGGATCTGTGTATATTATGTGAAAATAGCACAGGTACGTATCGCCTAATTGATTGCACAAAAACCTAATTAGGTGACTAATTGTGCTTGGGCGTTGGAATTCAATTAGGCGTTAGATACATCCTCTTCGAATTTTGGTGTTTCCCAGTTAGCGAGGAGCGAGGCGCGATAAGATATGGAATTTGTTTTTCTATACCTACACTAATTGTATAATATATACATATAAATAAAATTAAAGTGTCTGTCGGTGATTTCAAAATAACTCTGCTTTCTCTAGTGCTTATAGTTATTAACATGATACTAAAGGACAAACAAACTTTAACTTTAATCACCGGAACGGCTCAACCGATTGTAATGTGACTTTGACTAGAAGATAGAGAAAGTTTTTAGGTAACATATTATAAGCTTATATAAGACGCGATCAGTCCTGCAGAACGAAAATGAAAATTGGACTACGAATACTTGTGTATTAAATACTTTCCACTCCATTAATACGGCCACTGGAAAAAGATAACATATCGAAACTGAAAAAATTATTTCGGCATAAAAGTTTGCAAGCGATAAAAAATAATTAGCTTCTCATTTAACAGTCTGTCGTATGTAGAACAGGCGATCCAGCGATAGACCCGACAACTGTACATATGTTCAAACATAATGTCAGTCCTTGGTTTGTAATTGCTTTATTCCATTTGCCTCAGAGAGGATCGATAGTTAGCAATCTTAATGACATAATTCACTACATAACTCTAGGTTTTGTTGCAATTTACACATGTCATTTGCTTGCCGCGATTTGTTATCGAAAATTAATGCATAATCAACGGGTTTGCAAAAAATAATTAAGATATATAATGTTTTCGTTGTGACCGTAGGTAGAACACCTGTTATAGTTCCCCTGTATATCTGCTACACCTACATCTATTGTTAAGGTGGGAGCATTGTTATAAGTGCATAATTTTAATGTGGTAGGCAGACATTGTCCCAAATTTGTCTACAGCGGTATCAAACTATTCGTAACTGTGAAAAAAACTTTGCTTCTGTTTTTTTTTTTGATACAAACAATATTTCGAATCGTATCGTAAACGAACTCGAATAATTATTCTCATTAAAATGGTAATTTTTTTGCATGTTATTTCGTACTTTTTCCTTTTACTATTTTTTTATTGTGTTTACCTGCTTTAGTTTTTTCTATTCTATTGTTTTTTAACGTTTATTTTTAAAATTGTAATAGTTGTGTTTGAACATTTATTTGAAATATTTGTGTGCTGTTTTAATCTATGCGAATAAATCCTGGTAATCAAATAAGTACACAAATAAATTACATCAAAATCAGTCAAGCCATTAATAATAATAATGCCGAAATAAAAATGTAGAATAAAATGTATACAGTATATTCTTATCATCGAAAGTGATATACCAAATCTATATAAATGAAAACAAATCGTTGAATGTGTTGCTAAGCGGAAAACTCGAGAACGGCTTAATCAACCCGGCTAATTTTGGTTTTAAAATAATCGTGGAAAATCAGGGAAAGTTTAAAAGCTGATAAAATAAGGAAACAATCGGAGGAAACTAGTAAAAATAGCCATTTAATTTTTCCTATAAAATGCTTACTTGTCAAACACAATATGATGTACGTTCCGTCAAATATGAATAAAATCGGTTCAGATATTGGTGTGAACAAACTATTTATTTATTGTGAGGTCGTACCAAGTTAGCCGGGACAGCTAGTATTAATATATTAATAACCTTTAAAGATCTCCTGAGTACATTTGACCAGTCTTGAAAAATTTACGCAATGTTTTTTTCAACACATGTCCGCTTCGATTCCCCGCGGGGCTAAACGCACCTTAATGTCATTAGGTCACATTTTATCAGAATCTGTATCTAAAACAATAATATAAATAGGTTTTTTGATATAACTTGCACCTTTTATAGACAAGTAAATTAATTTTTAAAACGCATTGTGATGATTTTAGTAGCTGAAACTGTCAAACTTCAAAGGCTATCTGATCTTAGTATCCGAAACCGTTATATTGTGGTATATTTTTATAAGTAAAAGGCGGTTTCAATTGTTTTTATTAGCCTGAAGCTATTTCATATTCTTTTATTCGAATTTTGTATTTAAAGTGATTATACATAGAATTGGAATGTTTCTATGAAATTCATTTTTCAAAAATATGTAATAGACGAAACATATTTAATTATTTTCATATTTTCTCATTCCATTCCACATTTTGTATTTTAAGCCGAAATTGTAATGGAATTATCTAGAATACGTCACATACTCTATACTATAGAGTCCATAGTCTGTGACTATGTCATAGACAAATCAACGTGTACAATGTAATTGCTTTTTCTTAAAAGTGTACAATTCGGCTAGAAACTAGTCAGTCAAATAGTCAGTAATTCCTTACAACTTCCAGACCAATGGCCGCTGTTGATATTTTGCTAAACCATGCATAGTAATTTCATTCCAAAACCACACGCATTACTCTCTGTAAAAATCTCGACATAATGTCAGTAGGTCAAAACGTAACGCAGTGGGTTCCGCTTATCGGAATGTGTGGATTACTATCACAATACCCAACTGCTAGTGGGATGGGCTTACCGCGGTGACGGCTTAAACATGTAGGTTCTTACCGTCTGGTACATGTGACACGCGGTAGCGGAAACCATATGATACATGGGTATAATGCATAAAAGTCAAAGTTCAAATGATCTTTATTATTAGCTTAATGTTTCGGATTTTAGCAATCCACACCACGGGTAGTGGTTTCAAATCCGCGTTTCAGATTTCACAATAGTTACAGAAGTTACTTTGTATTAGGGTATATCAGCCTATATAAGCTGGTATAGCCAAAAAAACTAGCCTATGACACTCTCCAGCCCTTCATCTATCTTCATACCAAAAATGACATCGATCCGTTGCTCTGTTTCCGTGAAAGAAGGGTAAATAAACCCACTTTCGCATATATTTGAACAAAATAATTAGCATTAGAAGAACAATAAAAAGGGGTTATTTATATATATGATGAGATATTTTTCAGTGGCTGGCCTTGTGCCTCGTGTGCCTGAGTGTAATCAAAAATATATATTTAAGTATTGTATAGTATATATATATATATATATATATATATATGTTTATCAGCTGTTCGGGTACCATAATACGTTCATTGAATTGCCTAATTTGGAATCAGATAGACGTGTGTGGAACTGTCTCCATTTATTACTATTAAAGTGACTATTTTATAGATGTCTGGTCAGTTACTAAATAGGTAAGTACAGTGAACCGAAGATAGAATATCGTATGTACAGATAAGTAACACATTGTATCGAAGCGCTCGTGGGATAAAGCGCGAACGGATTCTAATTTACCACAGTTTAAGGTTTGGGTCAAGCTACAAACTTATTCTAGAAGTGAAACTTCTTTGCGCGCATGAGAGTAAAATTCTTACGGATGAAACGACACGTGCAATGTGGGACGCTTTTGTCCAAACAAAAGGGGAGAGCGATTGATAGAGCGAGTAAGGAAAGAAATTCGTTTGGAGGTTAGGAAATATTATTTTATACGAGCTGTGCCCGCGGTGTCACCAACGTAAATCACGATCCCGTGTGAATTTCGGAATAAAAAGTAGCCTATATGTTGGCCTATAACCTCCTGTCTTCCAGTGAAAGTCCTATTATAATCAGTTCAGCCATTCCCTAGATTAGAGCGGACAAACAGAAAGACAGACAGATAATTTTCTTTCGAATGTATCTTTAATCATTCTATAATATTAAAGGACTAAGAAGCTTTTTGTAGAACACCGAAACTGATAAAAAAAGTACCTCAAGGTTGATTGAAAGGCAGTTATTTCTCTATAAAATCCATCCCTGCGAAGGTTTCCTGATTACAAATCAGTTTTCGTAAATACTTTAAGAATTGTGACCTAAAAATATCACAATTTTCAAATGCTATATTTTCATTCCCGCTTCAGTTTGCTACTTAGACCACGACGCATCATAAACTTTTTTGTTCCCAGAAAGAATTATTTGACCTTGACACAGTTTTCTGTCTGTTACATTAAACTGAATATATTTATAAAGTACATTTATGTATAATAGATGTTCAATTTGTGTATAGTGTGTTTGTGTGTTTTATTTACAGTCCTACATATTATGTATATACAAAGTCATATCTTTGGTTTACTTATTACTGTTTCATTTAGCCCGAACTATATTCTTAATATTACAGTAGAACAATTCATACTGATTCAACAAATCGTTACCTTTTCTTTTAGGTGAAAGAAATAAAAATACTAAGCAAATATCCGCAAATACTTTGCTTAGCAAACATCCACAAATTAACGTCTATGCGCTGAAATAATTACCGATGAAATGATAAAATGGTACTAAATCTTACGAAATTTAAAGCAATAAGAAAACACTTAGGTATTTATTTATTATTTATTCAACACAGTATTAGAACGAGATAACATAAAGCAACAACATAAACTAAACAACATAAGTTTGGTAATTCCCTTAGTACATCTACTGGATTCTCACAAATACTCATATAGCGAAGATTTCATTAATTAATAGTTAAAATATTATCAACAGCTACTATTCAGAACTATGATGACAAATCAGTCTTAATAGGCACTGAAATAACACAAGCAATGGCTCATATTGGCCATAAGAAGCATTATAATAAAATATGATCAATGCTGCGACTAATTCAATGCGAAATAGCATTTTTAGGAACTTTGTCAAATTATGTATGAGGTATATTGATATTGACTGATATCTACGCGATCAACAAGTAAGTTACAATCAATATGAGTGATGCACCAAATGATACAACGGAATTGATTTAGTCGATTTTCAGTGCTAAAATTGCAGTTACGTAGAGAAATGGGCCAACTATGTATTGCTATCACCATTTCTTCATCAACAAAATATCAAAAAACTATTTATCATGCCGTGGTAATTAAATTTTGATTATGGATTACCCAAGTAGACCAATTGAATACTTTTATGAGGTTCGGCATGTAATCGCAGCAAGCATGAGGCAAGTTGATATTGGCTGACATTATGTTTGCAGTCGTCATCAGCAAGGTTTTACGTCCGGTATAGACTATCAACTGAATCACTTAACAAAGATAACGATTTACATCTACAAGTTAACAAGGGAGCACACAAGGTGCTTAATGACTTTCGAAATAATAATTTTCAGTCAAAATAAGAATTATAAAGGTAACGGATTAATGAGTACTGCCATAGCCCTCAGCGGGAGCTGTAGCTTCGGCTGAAGCTCCATGGTAGCCTTCTGACTGGTATGCCTCATGCTGATAACCTTCGTACTGGTAGCTGGGAGCGGCAGCTTGATGTTGAATTTGCTGAATTTGTTTCTGCTCGGTATAGTGGCCTGGAATTGAGAAAGCCGTGTGAATTACTATAAATACTCTACATTTACTTATCACCTTTTAGGAGACTGCTACAATATTGATTTATTGTAATGCATACTGCCAGGTTTAAGGGAAGGTTTTTAGACCCTAGCAAATCGCGGTGGTCATTCCCGATTTAGTAGAGTTCAGACATTTTTGGCGACCTCTTGGTCTAATGGTTAAATACCGTAACTGCTAAACTGGAAGTCATAGGCCCGATTCCCAGACAAACATTTATGTGGCAAGCACCTTTTTTTTTGTGTCTGGGTGTAAGAAAAATATCTATACAAGTATTATATAGAAAGTAAAACTATTTGTTTTTCAATTTTCTTGTCACCATATTGTAGGCAGACTCTACTAAATATAAGATCGCCTCGTGTAATGATATCAAAAGGTATTGTTATTTTGAAAACAACTCGAAAACGGCACAGGTTTATACTGTCTTCAACTTGAAAATGAAAAAAAGTTCATAAAAACTGGCAAAATGTTAATATTTGTCATTTCCCATTTTATTATAATTCATGTTATCATGACCGTCTTTTACCTTTTTAACTTTACTAACTAACCTAACCAACTTACCTTACTAACTAGTGGTCCTTAACTTTAGTTTTTCAGTTTAATTAATCGCAAACCAACTCACCATCATCATAAATGCCACTGGCCTCATCCTTGGCGTTCTGCTCCAGGGATTTCAGGATATCCTCAGGAATGGGGGGCGGGGTCGGGAGATGGGCGCCCTGAGCCCTGAAGCCGTTCTCATCAGCTGTGTAAGTCACGGTGTAGGTGTGACCGTCATCACCTGTGTAAGAATAGGCACCTTGCGCCTGAGTGCCTTTGTGGATCTGACCGGCTTCTTCTGCTTTGATTCCTGAAAGAGGACCAGAGGTTTCTTGAATACCATATTCCTGTTATTCATGTTATGATGAATTATGAATTAAAAGGGTTGGATGAAGAATAGGGTGTGTATGCATAGAGTGATGAAAGTAGACGATGCGCGTCAGGTTTGTAGGGACAGAGATATTTGGCACTCGGTGCGCCCTGCCTAACCCGCTAAGGACGTGGCGTGATTTATATTGTTATTGTTGTTGAATGAATTAAAAATACTATTTATATAGCTATTTATAATTTCAATAACGAGTGATTTGAATATGAATAATAAAAACCGGTTTGCTGCAATCCTAACCTATTTGCGATTTAACAGAACAGTTATAAAAAGATCTACCTAGTTATATGAAAGAAGAAGTTATAAATCTCCTAGCTAATTACCTACGTTAAAAAGTTAAACCTACATTAAACGTGCATACCTACGTAACTATTCCGTAAATGCTTAAACTACTTATGTAATGATATTATGAAATGTTAATGAAATTTTGAATGAAATTAATTTTACTGATACACGATTAATTTATTTTAGAACATCTGAAATTACTATAATAATGGATCCTCTCAGTTTTAGGTTTGACTGGTTTCGTGGTCGAGTGGTTAGAGACCCGGACTGCAAAACTGGAGGTCGTGGGTTCAATTCCACCCCGAACAAACATTTGTGTGATGAGCACATTTGTTTGATCTGTGTTAGGTCGTAATAAAAATATCTATGTAAGTATTATATCTTATTTATCAATTTTTACCAGTTGTCCAATTCCCATAACACAGGCGTTCAATTGCCTAATAGAATCAGATAGCCGCGTGTGGAATGGTCCTCAGTTAAATCGTTAAAGATACTGAAATTCTCACCGTTTTCTGTTTCATAAGCGTACTGGTAATTATGGCCGTTATTGTCCGCGTGATAACTGATGATCCTTGCTGTCTTTTCGCCCAACGGACGGCCCTGGTACGCTCCCAGCTGCGCGGCGTGCTGCGATTGGGCGATATAACCGCCATGTTGTTGGTACTCGGCCGCTGATTGGTAGATATCTGCCGCGTGCGCGAACTGCTGTTCTTGGGTCTGCTGAGGGTAGATTTTACCGGCAGACGCGACAGCCAAGATGGCGGCGGAAATTACGATCTGGAAATTGTTAAATAACACCATTACATTATATATTTATGTAATTTTTGAATACAATAGAAATAAAATAACAAAAAAACTTTTTTCTAAAACC
>DWUN01000190.1:0-27873 GCA_018249975.1 Passova gellias
TGAAATGTGGGGGTGTACTACACTCCTCTGCCTACCCCTTCGGGGATTACAGGCGTGATGTTACGTTTTTTTTTTATTATTATTAATATTGGTAAACAAACTCGTATTTACATCATAAATGAAAGTTGCGCTTAAATTACATAACAATAATGTATTATAACCATGTAATATCTATGCTAATATAGTAACTAATGCGAAAGTAACTCCGTCCGTCTGCTACGCTTTCACGGCGGAACCGCTGAACCGATTTTCATGTAATTTAATATGCAGACATTTTAAACTCTAAGAAAAGACTAACATTCCTTTTTGCAACTATTCACTGTTTTTTTCCATCCTTTTTCTATTGTTCCAATACTGGGATACGAGTATAGTCTCGTAGGGAGGTTTTAGGCCATAATCTACCACTCTGGTCAAGTGCGTATTGGCAGACTTCAAAGGATGTTATGGACAACAATTTGCTGGTTAATGCGTACCAGGATTTGAACCCAGACCTGCAGAATGCTACCAATAAGCTATGACCTACTACAGACCAATACATCTCTAGTTTTATGAATAAACATATAAATATCACTCGCTATACAGGCGAAGGAAAACATCGCGAGGAAAACCCTTTATATCTTAGTATTCTTTGTGGTGTTTGAAGTCAGCATATCCACACTTGGCCAGCGTGGTAGGTAATGGTTAGACCTTCACATTGGGAGAGGAAACCCGTGTCTATGTGTGGAATAACAAAAGGATTATGAAATGAGTATTTTTATTGAACTTGGTACAAATATTTTTAGGGACAGAAATATTTTTTTGGTAAGGAGAGAGATATTTGGCATTCGCTGCTTCCTGCCTACCCCGTTAGGGACCTCGCGTGATGGTATGTTGTTGTTGAAACAAATATGAAAATTACCGCGCCGTGGCAGAGTAAGGGTTGGGAAACACTGGCTTAGAGCTGTGTCGTAGGCATTTGAGTTCACCTCGAGACACACTTCGAGCAACTACTTGTTACTCGCTATTAGTAGAGCGCAACCTTTACTTGCAGAGGCAGGCTTTAATAATTTGCCAAGTTAATGAACTCGTTAGCGTCAATGGCGTGATATACTAAATGTATATACAGAGTGGTATCTTCAGATTAAGCAATAAGCTTAAACGTTAACATGTTATATAGCACAATTAAAATAACATGTAAATTCTATAAGGCAATTGTATTTAAACTACCGTAAATTGATCGTAATTTTAAATATTTCTTTGATTCACTTTTTTAATTTTCTCCGCATATCAATTTTCCATCCTGTATATTGTCACCGGCCATGAATATTTTTATATCCAAGTTGAAATAGCTCACGTGTAGCTAAAATTTTCGCTATTTATCTAAACGACGTGGGAAGTGGAACGGAAGATCCCTCGGGAATCCTGCGTCAAAACAATGGTCCGTCCTCTCCAATATTTTTAATTGAAGCTTTCACGCGGTGTTGTGATATTTTCTAGGTTCTAAAGATTTTTTCGAAAGCAAAATATTTTATTCTAATACAAAAGAAAATTACATAAAATGTAATTTTTAATGAATACAAGGGTTTTTAACGTAAGAGGGCATTTGTTTTTGGAAACAAAAAACTTTTTAAATAGCATAAAAGAACAACCGGTTTCTATATAAATAACAGGAATTAAAAAAAAAACTACTAATAAATTAATTCAACTATACACAAACAAAAAATTGCAAATGGACATGAGAAACAGATGATAAAAACACGTACAAACCACTAACCTACTTTTAGGTCACTAAAAAGTCCATTCTAGAATATTATCTCTGCGCAAATTAGCCCATAGACCAACCGCTTTTGTTTTTCTGCGACAATAATGGCCGCGGTCCGTACGCAATACTGCGTAATGCACGCATTGTTTCCGGTTTTCCAACAACAACCGGGTATTTTACGTTTTAACGGTACACATTAATACCGGATAAGTATATAATTTTTTTTCCCTAACATTTCGTATCCGTTGGCCGTTACTTTGCTGGAATAGATTTCCTATTTCCAGCTTTGCACCGAGAATACTAGCCGTTAGCTAACAGCATTCACTTTGAGCTCTGGTTTCAAACGCCAAGCCAATTTTGCGATTTTTATTCCGTAACAACGCGTCATTTGATATCAGATAATAATAATACAATAATACATAATACAGATATAACATAATACAGACATATAATAATACAGATAATAATAATACAATAATAAAGATAACAAAACAATTTATCTCATAGGTACGTATTTAATTCCTATATAATCACAGGTACATTAAAAGGTACTTACTTTTGAATACAGTAGGAGATTAGAAGGCGTAGCTAAAATTGGGCCTACATTTTATAACTCCAGGTTTCCACCTCCTTGAGTAATGGTTACTTTTTTAAGTACTTCCACAATATCTGTTAAAAAAAATTTAGGACGGGTGAAATATTAATGTTTCTTAATATGTATTTAGTTCATGAACATTATCTAATTACAATATTCAATAATGAAGAACTTTCAGAACGTCTAAAATCCTTTTTTTTATCTGTGACTAAATAAAAAACGGATATATCTATCTGTGAATACAAAGTTATTTGAAAAGCTCCCGCTGAGAGCCATATTCTTTACATATCTGCTAAAATATAGCACTGAATGCTTGCATGGACTATCAGGAAGTTCGGATCTCTTTGCTTCGACACTTTTCAACATATATTTCAGTAAAATAGCAGTGCAGTGGAACACTTATCTTATATGTTAAATGAGGTATTGATTACAAAAAAATATATAAATCTATGGAAGTATTTTGTCAAATTCAAATTTAATATTACGCTGTCGAGTTCTGTCACATATTTGGATTTGTTAAAAAACAAATAACTGGTTGTCACTTGCCATCCTTTTCTAATTAAATAACGTTTTATATCTGAATTTGTTATTGTCTTGCGCATAACTACTTGTGTTATTTCAATTAAATGTTCGCAACTAAGCAAACAAATACATGTTTATCATTATTCTCACGATAGATATGTATAAAACCGGAAGCGAGTTGATAAAATTGTATTCGAACTAAATAAATGTCAGACGTTCGATTGAGTTTAAAAACTAAGTTATTTATGCTTCAATATTGGAAGCTTTAACGAACAAAATGAACCGTGTATTTGCAGGGAAAATGCACGTTTAACTTTTACCTTTACAATTAGTAATTGGAAATATATATCAGTCGAAAGCTGATAGCAATTTTGCGTGCTTTTTAATCATAGGGGAGAGTTGAAACTGGGGTAGTTTAAATCATATACCATTACGGTTTCATACTGCAAGTAGATTGTCATCAAAAAGTATTCAGTTTTTAGGTCATCCGTTTTTAAACGTTATCGTTAAAGTAGGATACTGAATAATCAATGTTGCGATCGTTTTACTAGGTACCGTCGTAACATTTACAAAATCATTCGTAATTGCAGTAAGTATCAACGCACTTTATAGTCTTTCGAATAACAATTATTCTATTCATATTATTCCAAATAATACCTACGTTATATTTATCAGTTTAAACAGTCGCATGTGTAGTGGTCGCGATGGATTTGCGGTTGTGAAGAGAAACCATTGACAGTCACTAGGTAGGTAACTCGATTTACCCTACATATGATTCTTTTATTTATTTTTGTGTATTACACACGAGACTAATGGTGTGTTTATACACAGCATTTGCTTTTTTTCTGGTTTCAATACATTAAACCACGTTTCGAAATGGCACGTGGTTTGTGCAAATGAGATCCAACGATTGGCAGAAGATCGGTTATGTATTCCTTAAGATTCTGCTTCACGTGAAACAGACGGAAGTTTTTTCCGCTGGCTTTATTTCTATCGACCTACTTCATGCTGCGGGGCGCTAAAGCCGACAAATTATAGCTATAATTATGTACTTTTTTATATAATTGTACAGCTCTACCCCTCTTTTTCTCTTCGTTTCTGCTGTATAGTGGTACCCAAAGGTTGTCTAGTAGAGATCGCTTCTTAGCGATAAGATCGCCTTTTGTGTGTCTCTCTGTCATCTTGTATATTATGTCTGTCTCTGTATTTTATGGTGTACGACAAAGTATGTTTGTATTGTACTGTATATAGATATTATTTTATTATCATTGGCTTTCGTTTGACGACAATCTCACGCTTTTAAATGCAGTCTAGAACGTATACAACGGTTGCCAATAATGTTCATTATCACATATTGGACCTACATAAAAAAATATTTTGACTTTGATATAGAGCTGGAAAGATAAATAGCGCTGAATGCTCATCGAAAGAAAAATAAACGGTTGAGTTGTAGTGCTGAACTCGGACGGTCGGTACTTGCAACTGCATTAACGCACGAAGTTTGCCATCCGCGATGTTAGCCTCCCGCAGTGGTTATCTTTACAGATAAGTTAATAATAATATCCAATTAATTAATCAATTCCATTCACATAATATACATAACACCGTTAACGTTTAACGGAATTACGACAAGTATGTTGAAATAAAATTATGAAAATTGTGAAAATATGAAAATCTTATATCGCTGGATAAACCAAACAATCAATTAAAATGTTAATAGCTAAATAAACGGACTAAATAAACTAGATCTTTCACCTTACGATTGTAATAGTTTATTGAAAAGTAGCGAATTGACAAAAAATCTTCCATTGATCCTTCCGGTTAGCTGACCGCAGCCAATATGGACCTTCCATAACCGCGATCATTTAGTTATTATTATTATGTGAGTAATAGTTTTTTTCAAAACATTCCTGGATGTGCTTATAAATAGTAGAAAAGTTGAAATAGCCCCAACTTATATCTTATGAAAAAAAAAAGGAAAAATGCAACATTGAGAGATAGCGCGCAACTCGGCCAGTCTGTAATTGCAACTGCATTTACGTTACAAAGTTTCGCAATGCGCGCCGCCAACTTCTCGCCACTTCGAAACGCAAACATCTGCTCGGTTGCCTTTACAGATAAACTAATATAAATTTTCCGTTCCCAACCAATAGGTATTTTACATTGTTAATTGTATCGGGCGTAGTTGAAATATATTTCGCTATATTATTGTAATGTTAGTTTGCAACTAGCCGCGAATAAGACATAATGCAGCCCAGCATGTATTGTTCACTGCATGAGGATATATACCATCCTATGTCACAATCATACAGTAGGTAATAGTATTGCAGTGAAAGTACTAAGACATCAAACGTGTGACTTCGCAATCTCTTTCCAAGCAAGTATTCGTGATGATGTTTTTGTAAGTGAAAACTTTATTTCTTTTATTCACGGTTTACAAAGGTAATTTATATGTCCAAAAAAAGGTTAAGTTCGACAGCGCTCCGGGTGAGACTAACGAAAAAGAAAAACTAACTTACAGGACACCAAAGTCGGCCGCTATATATCCCGCAACGTTAACGTTATGAAGTTAAGCAATCCGTTGCGCTAACGACTCGCGATTCGCAATCCCATGCATCTGTTTTGAAAGTTGCGTCCGTTAAACTAATTTACAATTTCTTAATCGACAAAGTTTTTCAAAGCAAACAGTTGCGCGAAGGACAATCATGATTTTCTTATCTGGCATACAATGTTTCAAGCTAATAACATCGTTGGCGCTTCTGTTTTGAACCAAGCTACTGGACACAGGTCTCCAGTAAATGTTGTTAGACTATTCATTTGAAATTGACTTTAGACCTACGGTGCATTTTTGTTTTCGGGACGATTTGCGTTTTAAAAACGAATCTATGTTATATTGAAATAAAACCATACGCCTGAAAGTTCTCCAAAATTTTTTCAAAAAGTTGCAGTCTCATTCAATTCGCATCTGGCTACGACATTCACCTTTGGCACTCTAAGGCTCTGTCCTACACGTAGGCGATTCAACGCGAACACAATTGCGAAGCGATTCCGTGCGGCGAATTCGAACCGACGCGGCGCGTCGCGGCGGTTTCAGCCTACGTGCGCGCGAACCGCTCGGCCGCGGGACTACCGCCGCCGTCTTCTGTCAATTTTATAGCAGCACACAAAGCGATAATAACCGGTTGTGGTCATTTTTATTTCGTTTATCCCATAGTATTGGAGGTTCCTGAATAGAATTAATTAAAAATTCAATATACAATATTGTTTCCAAATTATAAACGCAATCGACTGACAAGACTGACATACAAGATAACCGCCGCCGCGTCACTTTCGCGCGAAAAAATCAAAGCAATCGCGCCGTTCCAACTCCGCGTCTGTGTGCCACGTAGACAATGGCTAAGAGAATACCCATCCTGCATTGAAATGATAATACTCGTAATGTTGACAAGAATAAGAACACATGCTTCGTTTTATAGCCAATGTGTCATCGATATTACGATATCATTGATATATTTTATCATCGTGAAGATCCATCCATAAAATTGTTATGACTTCTTCGTATATTGGTACCTCGCATCTCTTTGCGAGTAAATACTAAAGAGCGCCTTCAACGAGCTTTCTTCGTAAGATCCTATTATCACTTCCTTAATAAACCGCGAAACATCCCGCCTCGGTTTCGCGATCAATGTCGGCTTGAAGATGTCAAGCAAATAACAATATTACAGAATGTTTGCAAGGTTTTCAATGAAAGTAATATCGTACCCATTCAGATAGAACTTTCTGTGTGCTTTTTATAATATCCTTTCGTATTAACACAAATCGGGTATTCTCCCAGTCATGTAATTTACCGTGATATGATGGTTTAAGGCCATATTGTTTTCACCACCCTTAAGAGCCATGTACTTGTACTTTTGAAATAAAAAACGGTCGTCATAATTGATAAGAAAATGTACCGTATTTGACATAAAATGTATCTATATTAACGGAAGAAATTCAAAATGGACATAAAATGTATCATTGAGAAGAAACTCAAACAAAATCTCTTAAAATAGAAATATAGAGAAAGTAGAGTACACAAAACAAGTAAATTATTATTAAATTATAATTATATTACAGCCATCATATTAAAAAAATGTTGAACGTGGAAAAAAAATTTTACCCTCATAATCTCTGAAAGCATTGTAAAAGTGAGGTTCAAAGGGTAATTAGTTCAAAATTGTAAAAAGGACTTTGTGAATCTCGGTAAAAGGTTATGAACTTTTTCAATTCTGTTAGCTTCGTGGATGCAAATTACAGTAATTTTAAAGATTATTAACTCGAACTTAACATCGAGCGTAGGTAACTACAGATTAAAATATCAATTCCTTTTTGAAATCTCAACGACGCTCAAAACACTTTAGCGAGCCTAAAAACAATTAAAACTAGGGTGCATAAATTATATTATTGTGTTTTATTTGCCACAACAACAACAACATAACATTACGCCAGGTACTTAACGGGGTAGGCAGAAAGCATCGAGCGCCAAATAGCTCTGTCCTTACAAACCTGACGTGCTTCGTCTACATTCGTTGTTTTATTAAATACATAAAAAAGATATAGTATATTTATATTACCTTATACAATCATGTCATAACAAAATAAAGCTAGGCCAATAAACTAAACGATGGTGAATATAAAAATAGTACTTAGGTATCATGATGGTAGCACAAATAATCTTATTCCATAGAAACGTAGTAGCTCGGTGATTGACGACATAGGCAGTGAAATACGTCAGGGGTAGTTGACCCTTGATAAAATAGTAGCCCGAAAGCTTTAAGATGATTAGCACGAACGCATAATAAGCTTTTACCGCGTTCAATCTTTTCTATCTTTTATCTTGATTCTTGTAATCTAAAACAATCGAATAAATTTCAAACATTTTCGTCTAGTTTCAGCATAAATATGAGCATTCTTTCAATTTTAATACCCACTTCGTAAAATAGTAAACGAACTATTCAATAGCTTGTTAATAGTTTAAAAACTGAAGCTATTTTATATGATGGGAAACTAAAAGCATCCACAGTCAACCCCGAGATAGCGGGGCGTAAAAAAAACGCATTTTCAACGTTAGTAACTTTCGCAATCCAACGATAACTGTAACTTTTTGCAATTCAGTTACATGTTTGTTTTGCGGAGCGCTGTATACCTGCAGGTTAACAAATTGAACAAGTTTATCTTCTGCTAATTAGGGTTCTGGATGTTTCATTAGCTTAAAGTTTTACTACGCTCGACGGGAACCCGAGTTCAATACCGATGGGAACAAGCAACGATTTCAATATATAGAATAAAAACTTTTGATTATAACTCTCGAGGTGTCTTCACGTTTTTTTATTGTTATTAAATAGGCTTGCGTTAGGCTACGAACTCGCCTGCTGAAAAGCGAGGAGTTCGCTCGCGTAGAATGTGTTTATTCATTTTGTCTCGAATAATTCCAATTTATAAGTAACCGGGATATAAGTAACAGGTGACAGTAGGGAGTTCCTTTAGCGGTTTATACCAGAAAAAGTTGGCGAAATGTTTGTTGCCTAAATCCAAAAATCAACTCTCAAAATAGGTACTGTTTTCCCCATAGATAATACTCTAAAAATTTAATGACAACTAACGAATAATATTTAATCACATCGATTGAAGCCACTGATCACGATGTATCGATTTAATCAAGAAAATTTAACCCCTAATTTAGAGCTCGTTCTAATACCCAACCCCCCATCGTAATGGTTATTCAGTCTGAGTATTGACTGTATGCTATTGTCGACCTCCTTTTAACATCATGTCACAACCCAGCACCTTTCTTTTTTCATTCAATAATTCCCACATAGTCCTTGTCAAGAAGCTTCAATTTATTTTTTTGAATAACGCAATAACTTAATCTACTTTGAAACAGTTATGCATTGTAACTTGTGTATACGAGTATCCGTTGTAAGCATTCGCATCCCGTGCGTGCAACTGCATAATAAACCTCGGTAAATACTTCGTTAAAAACCTCAAAGAGCCAACATGGAACTAACCACTATTTTATTATGTATGCATGTTTAATACGGCCGTTATTTGAATATATCTGTTTATATATCATTAGTAAAAGGTTTGTTAAGGCCTCCTCTTTATTTCACCAACTTCATATTAGTTAGTACAGTTTTAATTTCGGTTTCAATTGAAATACTAATTTTGGCAGGGTAATTTTCCGATTTCACATCACCTACCTCGGAAACATATTTGATAACATACTTTAAACTGTGTCGGTTATCTCACGATATTTTCCTTCAGTGTTATAGTGAGTAACCTAGTGGTTTGACCTCCCACTCCAGGGGGTCTGGGTTCGACCGTGGCACGCACGTCTGATATGTTACGTGCGTTTTATAAAGTAAATTTAAATATTCTATAACGATGAAGGAAAACATCTTGAGGAAACCGGCACACCTTAGAAATGTTATAAAGCATATAATATTTTCTGAGGTGTGTGAAGTCTACCAATTCGCACTTGTTCTCGTGGTAGAATATGCCCTAAAACCCTTTCACTTTGAGAGGAGACCCGGTGCAGCAGTGGACCAACAAAAAGGGTGGAAAAAATGTATATTACTTTTTCTATTAGCGGTACTTAAGGAGTAAGAAGTACCTGTACGTACATACGTGAATCGCAATATTAAGAAAGTTTTGGTCGGATGACGCGCTGCTCTCCAACTATTGCGGTTGGCTACCAAGTTGTTAGCGGAAACATGCTTCGACTCGTTACTGCCATGTCATAAAGTATGTCAAGTTTGTGGCTAGTTCACATACGAAACTACTTGATCCAAATTTGGCTATAATATGTTATATTCTAACTTATTGGGAAATTGGACAGTAGGTAACAACATTAAAAGTCGGTGTAACTTTAAATTGGCATTTGACTTCAAAGGTTTCTTTTTTGTGAGTACCTACATTTTTAATGTAATCTACCTGAGGGTTCTCATTCCAATATTAAACTTATTATATGTAACTTACCCCTAAGGCACATCTTAGTTTATATAGCTTAGATTACAATTTTTTTGTACGATTATGTCCAGAACATTTAAAATACAGAAAAAGTTACATAACTTTCCTCTCTTTTCACTACACCATCTTTTCTCGGTCTATTCCAGTTAAGCATCAAGTTTTTTCCATTACTAAATTTGTTAGAGTTGCACCCCATTTTGTGGAATAAACGATTTAATATTATGTCAAATGCATTCTTACTTGTTGATGACAGTTCTTCTACGTAGCTGGGGGGACATTATTAATTTTATGTACGACACAATACTCTATAGAAATGACACAAAAAGGTTCATTGTGTACTTTTTTCGTTGAACATGTACAGATCAATATTTGCCTCAACAGAATTGATTGTTACGCTGCTACATTTTATCGCCTTCGAGATGGGGAATGTTACTTCATTACGCTGCTTCACTGCAATTTTGAGCATAATTTGTACCAACCTTTCATGTTTCCACCACTGTATACGGGACTCCTCTCGTGAAAAGGTTTAAGGCCCTAGTTTGTCACGCTGCGAAATACGGATTGGCAGACTTCCCACACCCCAAAGAACGTTACGGAGAACCTTGTTGTCATTCAGAGAGTTTTATCATTTTAGATTTTACAACGGTTATCCACTGATACCACTCAAGATAGTGCCAACAAAGTATGGAAACGGTCTTTAAAAAAATCTCCAATTCTCACCCATCTCAGAACTAACAGCTCTCTACGGCGAGAACTCTACAAATTGCTTGCGATCTAAATCTTTGTCAGTTTACGAGCGCGACGATTCCCTATGCAGTAGCTATATATATATACTATTTTTAGCGAAACTTCTGCAATTGTAGCCTGGTTGACTTTTATCGGTAGGTGTCTAAATCTCTGCAATACATTACTGACTCCATAATAGCTGCTCTCGTACTAAACGACACTGACGCAACGCTCTGGCAGCGCTTCGATTGCTTAATTAAAGCTATGTAGCGCTTGCAAAGTTTGCAGTTTCGTGGATTACTATTGATTTACTAGTTCAATTAATTGTTTATATTATTTTCATTTCAGTTTTAGAATGTGATTTTTATTAGATAGAGTCGACTCTACCTATGATTTTGTATACTGATTCATGTTGTCAATAGTATAATCTCTTTCTGTTTCTCTATCTCTCTGGTTTATACCCAATTAAAAATGCATTATCTCGAACATATTATGTTCAGCCTGCCAAAATAGTAAGCTATTTCTGATTAGTCAAATCTTATACGTTTTTTGACGTACCTATAAATTTGCATATTTTTATTACACCCAGCTTCAAGTAGTGTAAAATATCCAATACGCAATACTCTAAGCACTTTTTCAACCTCGACTAATTCGCATTGGAGCAGCGTGGTGAATTATGCTCCAGGCCTCTTCTAATTGCATGAGGTACTCATGCCCAGCAGTGCGACTCAAAAAGAAATGTATCCAAGCTGTTTTCGCGTAAAAATTAATAGCGTTTATAATAGTTCAAATAGTTTTCGTCCTAATCGATCTTATTGCGTGCTTTCACTCAGAACATGCGTAGATCTTTGGATAAAATATCAGTGCTTTTACAGATTAAAACGTGCCTAATTATGATTACTTACCTTTTTTTCCAATACCCTTGCAAAAAGTAAAATTTAATCACATAATTATACACACATGGTCCTTCGAGCCGGATTTTTAGAATGATTAGCATAAATTTAGTAAAATCAATAACGAGGCACAAATACGACGACCTAATTATTAATTACTGTATAACTTCAATACCATATCCATATAATCAATAATTAGCAAAATTACCAGTTGCTTGCCTTCAAATTAACGCTCGTGAGGTGTTAATTAAACTCGTGTACTCGTATATACCAACTTCAGTGGATCTTCGTCGTAAATAAATATATTACCTACTAATTAAAAATATGGAATGTTTCTAACGGCTATAAAACACTCGTGTGGAAGATATTAAATCCTTAACCTATATACACTCAGAAATATTAATATCTATCAATTTTCTCAAAATTGCACGTAATTAGTCAAGTGAACTATTTAATTATCTTGGATACTACATATATTAAATACGAGTATATAGTACATAGCAATAATTACAATTTTCGCTTAAACTTTTATGATATCTCGTCTTAGAAATACGCTTATGGACTTTGTCGTTTGAATGCTTTTTGCGTAATGGGTTAATGCGTTCAAGATGATATAAAAGCATGTACCGGCTAATTTAGCACTATAATGAAGTATACTCCTTCCTTAGTTACAAAGACCCCCAGAAGAAGGATAATAATAACTTGCAGCTAAGTATAAACGTGTTTCCGTTCTAAGATAAGTTATAGTAGAGGTAACTATGAATAACTTAAGGGATAAACAAGAACAAGTATTTCTCAAGGGTTGCCAACACAAGAGAACTATTATCGACTTTCCATATAAGTTTGTTTTGCTCCGAAACGTAATTTCAGGTAGGTTTAACATTACCAACATAACATAGCCGTGTAAGTAAGTACCCGTTACATATTGCACATAAATAGTCCGGCAGCTTACTTTATCTAAACCTGTAGCAAACAAGCAAAGGAATAGGACTTTTTAGTTCATTAAATCTGGTTAGTATTAGCCCGGTATACAGTAGCAAAAAATTTATGTGTACATAATTATAATCAAATGCAATAATTATAACAGAAATTCGAACAATTATTACCTGACAAATATTCGGTTACTTGTCCTGGAAAACTACATATTTATAAAATCACTTAAAGCTCGTTATTTAATCTTAACCTCCGATAATATCATCACTACATAGTATAAAACAAAGTCGGTTTCTCTGTCCCTATATCGCTATGTATGCTTAAATCTTTAAAACTACGCAACGGATTTTGATGCAGTTTTTTTTAATAGATAGAGTGATTGAAGAGGAAGGTTTATATATAAAATAACATCCATTAAATAGTGGCGAAACACTGTTATAGTTTATATGGCAGAACAACGTTTGCCGGGTCAGCTAGTTGTTAATAAATGGAAAACATTTTAAAAAGAGCATAACTTATCTTGAACTTTACCTGCGGACGATTATCGCATATAACTCATACCTACGTGACTCATAAATCATAACTTAGAGCTATCTGTCAATAAATAAAAGGAAACGATTATTTGTGTATCGATAACGTAGGCGGTTATCGATGACCGCACGAGCCTATTTGTCGTAGATATCCTTTTTGGGCTTCTTAGCGGAATGATTAAATAACTAATGATAAAGCGAAGAGGGTTAATATTGTTGACTACAGAATGCTTTATCACTACAGATATGGGTACAGAAATTCCTGATGGGTCAAATTGTAATATAATTTGAACAAACATGATTCGTTTTTCTTTTAAATTTAGAATTGAGAAAAAAGATATGAAAAATGATATGACCAATGTTCGTGGTTTCACGTTTTTAAATACTCAAGGAATACAAAGTTACTTGATGTCAACAAATCTAAGATAAAAATAACAAAATTGTATGAAAAAATTCAATATTGGATCAGCATCGTAATTACATATTTTTTGCTTTTATACTATTATTTTGAATACAAATTTGTATTTTCCGGAATACATTTTTAAACTGCACAATATTAAGACATTTGAATCATATAAAGAACATGTTAATTTTTTTACATCATACACACATGAAAATTGCGAGGTACATACTAACGCATCCCCAGCATTTCTTTACTCTCACCCTCTTAACTAGTTTTTTACACCACGTCAGTAAGTTAACAAAACAACAAACACAATCAAACTATCCTCACTGTTCAATGATCCGTCAATTTTTTACGCATCCTTATTTAGTCTTGACGCGTTGGCGTTTTTGTCAATGTTTTTTTCCATTGATCGCTACTGGCTCTGTAAATATTTACTCAGCGAGATGAGGTACGCGCGTCCGTCCAGAGTCGGCGAGGGCTAGCAAAGCGCGTGCAGGTAACCGATACAATAATTCTATACAACTCTAAGCAATTTCACTTTCCTGATATCTGGATGTTATTACCATTTACGTCTAAGCATTTAACTCGGATTTGCTTAGAAAATTACTGATAGTTTGTTCTTTTCAAACTCGAGATATACTTAGGATAGTTTTAGTTAAAATAATTAATGACTTTAAACTTATACTATTTCAATGTATTCATTGTTAGTCTATTATGAAAAAACGATTAAACAATATTTCATTATGTCTACGCGCATAAATGTTCGAATTACTCGTAACTGAATTACGTTATTACTTAATTTGTGATTTAGCTAATAAAGAATTATATGAATAACTTTAAATTTGAATAACTTGAATTTGAATAACTTGAATTTTGCATAACTCGAAATTTGAATAACTTGAATTTGAACAACAATAAACTACAGTTTATCGTGTACAACACGTATGTCTCTATGTGGTCGGGAAGCAGAAAGGAATAAAAAATAAACGAATAGCGCATTTAGCTCATATCATATTCCCTTTCGATAGCAGGCATCAGTATTAATAATACCGTGCAGGCCGACGTTTAGTTCATTCCCTATACTTTCCCAAGACCCGACCGAACCCTGTAATTACGGCTTTCACATTAGCGCTAAGCCGAAGGGTTTGTTTAGGTTATAGGCAAACTAGGTAATTATCACGTCGCCCGCGGTCAGTTCCCACGGGATGTTAAATTGTAAACTTACATACGAACGTGTCGAACCTCGCGGCTCTTCGGTATCATCCTTTCGTTACAATAAGTAGGATATTGTATTGCGGTCGCTTGGGTTGCGTTACGAAGCCTTACGCCGCATCCTCGCTCCAGGCGTGTACAGTGACCATTGCCGGCGTGAACTGGCAACAATCTCAACGCCTTACAAGTACACCGCGATGGTTGCGGAGTCGAAGAAAGCGTACGAAGCGTCTCGGGTTACGGTTCGGTGGTACATGTTTCGTTTGTTCGGGACGCGCTGCTCGCGTGAGAACCGTCGGAATTGCATGGGCGTGACATCGGGATCGTTTTGTTGTTGTGCTTTTTTCGAGTGACGTCGAGATTTGAGTATCGGCAATAGCGCGACGTGACCGTGACAATGCATGTTCATTTCTCTTCGAAATATCCCACATGTTTCGTATTGTTTAAGAACAATTCAAATAATTTCGAACCTTTGTGTTTCTCGTGTACCAAAGGATCGTATTGGAATTGCATTTTATATGTGTTACGTATCTGAATTCTTCAGTGGTATCTCGCTTTTACTATAACTACGCGTTATTGGTAGGTATGTTCGACGCTTAAATTCTGGTTTCTCTTTGATTTTTGTGTCGCTGGAGGCAACACGCGATCTCTGTGATATTTCGAATGTATCTGTTGTCTGAAACAAATTTCTGATATGTGTATTTTTCGTCTAACGAAAATCGTACGCTACTTCAGATGAGAATGCCTTTGGCTGGTAGTAACAAGACAATGTTTTTTATTATATCACTGTATGGTCGTTCCAATTGATTTGCACAAAAGTTTCACATGTGTACTGTTTTCGTATAAATGTCAAAAAACATAGTAACAGATAAATAAAAAATGTGATGTCTAGATCTGTTCGTTGGCGGAGATAAAAAAAATTCAAATTATGAATTTTCAAACTATCGTATACCGACATACATTTCTGACAGCCTATAATGAAACTCGATACATTAAATAAATCTCATTTAAGTCTAAACGAGCCAAATTGATCTTGCAGTCTCAAAATGGCATTGTTCCAAAGTTCCTAAAATGGTTTTAAAAATATTTTTTTGATAAAAAAAATTATACATTATTCCATTAGCAAGCATTACGGATTTTGGATATTTATCTCGCAACTTTCATTACGTTTGCATGGAACATACATCGTTGTGAAACAGTACTTTCGCTTATGTTACGGTCTAATGGCTAAGTAACTACTGAGCACATATGCTTTGACATAACATGGCAACGATGCCAGTTAAATCTCAAGTACGTATATTTGACTGGTCACACGTTCCAGTGGATGTCCTTGACAGCTGAGCCAGGAATGGCTCGATTCCCACCCAGAGGTAACGACGTAATCATTAAGTGGCCTATATTATTAATTGTTTCTGTAACATAAGAAGTCTGATTCAATGTTTATTTATTTGTTTCTTTGCTGCCATGAACACACAGACAAGTGTACTTATTGTGTAATACATTACTATTGCAATGTTTAAGAGGCCACGACTTAGATATATATAATATTACACATTAAAAAGATCCAATATACGTCATTTACAATGTTGGTATTACATTTTTATAAAAGCAGTTATGAATATATACAATCCCTTACAAGCGCACAGCAAAGAATGGGGTTTGATATCATTGTATTGCGAGTATTGGAACCGACTTTACTTTATTCAATGCATTGACCCACACCGAGAACGCTTCTAAACCGAATTCAGTTCGATGTGAAATATGTGTGGTGGAAGCGTTTGAATTTAGGTTTTCTGAACCAAAATTGATAGCCTGCGGGGAACCATTAAATATACATTATCTGTCTGGTGGCCGATGCCGGTTGCGTTTGCGGCCATTCTGTTATTTAATTTTGTAACTTCACTGTATCGCTATCACATAATTTATTGTATATCATTAATTCCCTTGGGACTCAATACACCTATTGACTAGGCCTTTTAAATATCCTTCTTCGCCCAAAATATTTCGAAAATCACTAGTAGTCGCGTTAGCCTTAAGTTACATTCCCCCATTTCATTAGATCTACCTGGATCAATGAAATGATTTAAATCGTTAATTTACATATTATGTATTTTCATTTATTACAATGTTAGTTAGTGTTTCTAACATTCGATGTTAATATTCCTTTTAAGTTTCATTATTAAACCGTTTGCAAGTGGAGAAAGACCTATATTGATCGGATACTCTTATAAATTAGAAACAGGACAATGAAATGAAGTAATTTAGTGTTTAATTTGAGTCCATAGACAAATAGATTCATAGATTAGTGATGTCCTAACACTGACGTCTCAACGAGAATGGAATTCGAATCTTACGCAAAAAGAAAAAAGATATTATCCTATAATAGTTGTATAATGTAACAATAACGGTCTACCCACAAAGGAATAATATACGTGTACTTCTTTGGAGTTCCCTTCGAATATAATAAGGGGAAAACGTTATACTCATAACAGAGGAAACCAATAATAGAAACATGATATGAATTGGCTTCGGCCACTCAAGATATTGTTTTGAGGCAAGCTTCTGAATAATACATACGTTTCATGGCATGTTTGTCTGCCGGTGCATATATTTTAGATTACTTCGATCTCTCGGCCCCTGGTATCTATGTAAATTTTGTAAACATTTCCCCTATATATGTATTCGGTTTTGTCGGCAAACGTGATAGACATTGCACGCGTGATCTTAGCGGGTTACGCTTTCCATGAAATCGGGGTACACGATTTCCAATATTTCCCTTTTCCATAGACCGGTGTTTTTCTTAATATTATCTGTTTCGATTTTGTTTTCTTTTTCTGGCGTTTATGGTAATGTTGTTTTCGTACTATCATACATACTGTTATCACGTGCTTGCAAAATATTTATTAACGAAATTCCTAAAAGCGCATTCATAAATAAAAATACCAATCAATACACATTATGTTACAAGTTTAGTTAGATTTACTAACGAAAGTAAATGTGTTCAAATCATATTATTGAATGATCTTTACCTTCGACTTTTTCATACTTCCACTGCTGGACTGGTCCCTCATAATGACTTGTAATCTCCTTTTATCCCTTACGCGTCCCCTATATCATATTGCTGATGTGATACAAATACGATGTTGATGTATTAAAGAACCTATTAAGCTCAGTAATGGTAATACCAAATTGTATACCGCACACAAACGCTATCTAAAATGAATCATCAAATCATTGTTCACACATTCTTGACCAATGAAAACTATTAGCGTAAACCATAACAAACATACTGCACTCGGTACATTCCCACGGGGCCATTATAAGTGCACAATAGCCCTTGCGGGTGCGATCGCGTTAAGCTCGGCTACCGATTGCGTACTGAGCGAACGCTCAGTCCGGAAGTCCGTGTTGATGATTATTAAAAACACAACGTCTGTCCACAGAAATGCAGTAAATAATGTCCATTATCTAATCGGCGACAACGTTTTGTGAATAGTTGTCATTCAAAACAAATATTTCAGTTAGAAAATGCAATAAATAATACAAGTTATTCAACTGATATCCGCTTGGTAATTGTTTTTTCATGAACCAATTAGTACATATTTGTTAGTGTAATTGAGTCAGTCAAATGTAACTTATATTGGGCAAGCTTTCGGTAAACGTAATTAATTAATGTCATCCTTAAGTTGTCTACAACGTGCGAGTGGCACTTTTTCACACTAATCGTTTTGTGGAAGAAATCATTCAATTCGAAGCACAGAGGCGCCACAGGTACCCGCAAAAGTAAGGAACCGAGTCATTTATTATGCGTCGAGTTCTGTCCAAAATAAAATTGTTAGTCATTTTGATGAAGATTGTATGAGCAATTCGCATAATATTACTTACAAGCTAATACGTTAAAAAATTAATTTCCAATTTTTAGTTGCGTGCATACATTAAAGCTGCAAACCTACGTTTATGTAATTACAGGCACTTTTTATGAAAAGTCATATTTCAAGTTAAACTGTTGTTTTGACGAATTAAATCGCCAAACCTTGTAAGAAATCGTATACCGCGTAAGGTGATTAGCGTTGTAGTAACTTTTTTTCGCTATACGATGTTAGACCTCCACTAGGATTTCCAAAGCTCATAAATTCGTGAACTGCACATAAAGTTAAGAACTTATTAAATACCATATGTAAATAAAAAAAAATAGTCTACTTTCTAAGCAATTCAGTTTAAGTTGAAAATAAGATATTGTTGACCTTACAAATATTAACAGTGAATAAAAAACCTATTTTTATACTTGGCCAACCATCCAGATTAAGGTCGAGTTTAATCTTATTTGGCTTCGCTGCTTCAATGCCAGGATTTTCTTGTTTTCTTCGATTTATAATTAATTAATGTTATTTCAACTATTGTTATTGTTTAAAAAACTGGCTTCTTTTTAAAGCAACATTTAAACCATCGACTCTATATAATTACATGTATACGTATTAACATTACAGAGCATGTATTAAAATACATATCTAATACATAATTTACAAGTACATAATCTGTTACGTTTTTCACGCACTAGCTGATCAGGTACCTTCTATGTCCTCTATAGTATTGAAATCGAATCTATCGCCAAGGACGATATGAGTAATGAATGATCGATATAGCTCAGTTTTATATTTCACACTCGTTTTGAATGCAAACGATTTTTGCAAGAGTTGTAAACTTTTTTTTAATTGCGCGCCTTCCGCTAATGGCTTGCGGAACCCAGAAGAGTCCCGCTCGGGGCCCCGCGACAGGTGATTGATGGCGGGTTATTGTTTGTGTCGCGTTTACTTTGAAAAATGAATAAGTGCTCGGGCAGTGATTGAAGCGAATATGATTTTCTGCGTCCCGACTCTGCGAATATTTTCAACTTTGTAACAAAAAATAACGCTTAGAATAGATACCGGACGAAAGGTTGACCGTTCAGCAGTTGGCAGAAAAACAATTGCTACATTGATAGCAAATCGATTTAAGTCGAATCGATTTAAAACATCTGATTACATAAAGGTTTAATCGATTTGAGAAATGTTACACAAAACATTACAATAGAAAAAGGTTTAATTACGGAAAAATAAAAGCTATCATTCAATTAAGTCATTTCATAGATGCAAATGGACACATTACTACCACATATTTTTTTTAAATGACATAGTCAAGCGATTGATTGCTGTCTAGCCTGATGGTGAGCAAAGATGCAGCCTAAGAATAGTTTAATTGAAATGCCCTATTAGTTAATGTGAGCATAACTTAATACTGGACTAAATTAAGTGTGAAAACGATAACATTTCTTTGCAACATTCAAAACAGCTGCAACAGTCCGCTTAGCTTTGAAAGGTTCTAGAATTCTAATAAGCGAAACGATCTTTTAAATAACCTCCAAATACAGCATTGTAATTCATATTTACATATTTCGATACAGTTTACTTCTTTGTCTTTTTATTTACTAACAATCTATTGTAATCGGAATATGTACGAGTATATATGTAGGTACATATGTTTACAAAAAACATCTTTGAAAATCGCCTTAACGCAAAACATAATTGTCAAGCGTGCACAGACCCTTACATAAAAAAAATGAACTGCTATGTTTGCGCTTACTTGATTCCGTATTGCCATTCGGGTCAGTCATTTTTTTCCCGCGGCATTTTTTAATAGAGTTCGCACTAAGATAATTGATTGGTTTGTTTTTTGTTTGTTTTGCTTTGAGTGATGGCCTCTAGTCATGCCAGTTTCTATTGTAGTCATTTCTTTCTCACGTATGGATCTGAATAGACCCGCGCTATGCGTTTGGTAACACCAATCAGTATTTGTACATGTTGCGGGCAATACTAATAGAGCTGTAATGTCATTCATACATCTCTGCTGAGTTCTTAATCTTTTCTAAGCTAATATACATTTCCTTATCTTTTATAAACGGTAACATAAAGCGTCTGTTTCTTTTGTATTTATTACGTTACATACTGGAGGGAATTAAGTCCACTTACACATTCGCAACTAGTCAAAAATTCGCTGTGATCCATAGACTAGAAATAGTCCATAGACGATAGATTATAGTTATGTAATGTCAAATAAGCCTAAAGTAAATGTGTCACTTAACCTGAGTACTTTATATGGATCCAGTCTGATTTGTTTGTTTGCCTTGCAAAATGATAGCGACATTTTATATCAAATACGATAAGAGTTTAACTGAGAGTTGGTAACTGATGTTTGTTTAATTATTACGAGTAGTTCTAACACCCGACTACGGTTGGCGCACCTGTCCCGTGGTTCTCTCAATCTTCAAATCTAGTTCATTTGTCTCGTGGTCGAGTGGTTAGAGATTGCAATACTGGATGTGGGTTCGATCCCACCCAGGACGAACGTATTTGTGATGAGCACATTTGTTCTATGTCTGGGCGTATATCTGATTCCAAATTAGGCAATTTAATGCCTAATTTGGAACCGGACGGCAGATACACGTACATACGATATAATAATTACATATATACTGTTATTACACTCATACACAGACCAAACAAATGTGCTCATCGCACAAATGTTGGGTCCTGGTTGGGAATCGAGCCCACGACCTTCGTTTTTGCAGACAGGATTTCTAACCACTCGACCACGAAGCCAGTCTATTCAATCATATATGGTTTTTTTTCGAACCTTTTGTTGGTCCACTGCTGGACCGGGTCTCCTCTCACTGTGAGAGGGAGTTATATATTGTTTACGGTAAATAGGACATAAAGCATTGAATTACCAACAACCCCTTCGATTCTCAACTGGAATAAGAACAAACAAGAGGCCTTTGTGAGGTACAATTTACGTTCAAACTGTATCAAACTTCCCATTCGACGCAATATATTCACTGCAATCACATTCGCAAGGCCCCGTCACACATGTGGGTCGACCAACTTTTGTTATGCCCCGACTCCTGTATTTTACATGCAAATTTCTTTCTACGCTTGTCTATTTTTCGCACGCGCAAAGTATACGACTGTTAAAGTTAAATTGGCAGAATAGCTCTGCGTATTTGCGTGAAGTTTTCTATAATTTAGTTTTGTTGCGTCTCTATTGAATCGTGTTGACTGTAGCTTACGTTTCGAAACGAACTACACAAAGCAATGGAATCTGCTCAAATTTATCCTTAACGATGCAATTAAGCTGTCCACTTATGGAATATACGACGGCCATTGGGTTTGATACTGTTAGTGCTGTTCCTATGAATACATATTACCGTTTTACTTATATACGAGTATGTATATAACCTTAAAATATTTTAAGGTACCTATTAACATTTTTATTATTATTAATTAGTAAGCTTTTAACATTTAATGACTGTACTAAAAGGTCACTGAACCTTTGTACGCTTTCTACTAAACACTTCGCATACTGCAATAATTGCGAACCACGCTTCGTTACAGCGTCCAAAGCTAAAACAATCTTCAGCGAACACCGTTTTTATCTAATATCTTACCCAAGCCTTGCTGTAAATAGGAATATTTACTTAACCTTATTCAACTATTGAACTACAAAAAATTAATGCCCGTAACATTCTTACATCGGCAGTGTCCGATTTGTCAATATTTGCACTCGGCACAAAAAGTTGGCTTTCAAATACCATTGAAAGATAAAAACTTGGAACAGAAATAGCATAATGAACTATTAAAATGACGGAAGCGAACGAATGGCCCGCTATCGGGCCAACGTTGTTCGGTAACGGTGTAATTTGTCCTTTTTATAGGACTAACCGCTACTCCGTATGTACAGACACAGTTTGTTCCAGGCTTAAGGGTTGAGAGATACCCGTCCCCAGCCAGAAGCTAGAAGGTTCGTAGCAATATAAATGATAGAGTGTATGATGATGTTAAGTGTGACTTAACATTAGCTATCCATTTGAGAATACAACTGATACGCTAGTATGCGAGTTGCTTAGCGTGCCGCAAAAAGCGTTATCTCGACATCTTCACGGTTCTCGCCCAGGGCGACGCGGCTGCACGGCGTGGCTTACCGGTTTCTACTTACCTACCTATTGTTTCTATTATATTCTACTATATGAGCAATATTCAGATTACAATTATGCGGTGATTTGTGAGTCATTGGGAACATACATTTTCATTTTCTTACTAGTTTTTGCCCGCGATTTCGTCCCGCCCCCGCTGCAGAAATGTAATTATTAACGACCTAACATTAGTAACCTCAAAATTAACAGTATTTCTCCACTATATTATGGATTTTATTATACGTATAAACATTTCTCTTGAATCACTCTGTCTATTAAATAAACCGCATCAAAATCCGTTACGTAGTTTTAAAGATCTAACCATACATCGAGACAGTCAGCGGAATGCGACTGTTTTGTACTATGTAGGGACTACATAAGCAATATTCAGATTACATTTATGCCGTGATTTGTGAGTCTTTGGTAACATACATTTTCATTTTCTTGTCATTCACAATTAGTCACGCTTTGAGCGAGGGACATCAGCAACTCAAAGGTGAGATACCGTTATAAAGTAAGGAAAAGGTATGTTCTGGCAACAAGCCTTGCTTATGCAAGCTGCTTATAGTACTCATGCTACATACCTTCAGATGTGAGTCTAATACAATATTTAACGAATATGAATAAAATTTGCAATTTTTCACGACAACAAACAAACCTTGCAATACTATTAGTCAACTAGTTTTTGTTAGATAAAAAAATTGTGAAACTAATTTTCCATTTTCACCTAATCTTTGTGACGTAATTGCTTTATAACGTGAACAGCTCGATAAGCTCCAGGGAGATGTTAATTAAAACTCTAGATTTCCGTAAATGATAAATAGGGGTTTGGTTTAAAAACAGATTGAAATTAAATTAATTCATTGCCTACTTGATTATGCTTGTGGCATTGCTCACGCTTCCGTGGAAATTATTACTTCCGCTTTAAACTGTATCTTATTGAATATTAATATACATATATTTTACCCTCAAGCCATGTCTCTAACGGGTAGACAGAAAGCACCTAATGCCAAACATCGACATCCTTACAGAGCAAAGATATAATATTTATAATAAATAAGAATAGGCAGAAAGCATCGAGTGCCAAATATTTCTGTCTTTGCAAACCTGACGCAAATAAGTAAATACTCGAAATCCACATTTTGACATCCATAATTTACATTGAACTATTATCTGAAATACATAATTAGGTGCAATTTTCATTATTAGCATTTGAATTCACAAACAAGTTTCTATCTCCACGTCTCCCTACCGCTGCTTCTCTTCTAACTCCACAACTCTGCAATTCTACGGCTAAGCAGTGGTTGGGTTTGATTATATAAAGATACATGATTATATAAAAAAATAATACGTTTATATGTACATATGTGAACGAAATTCCAATAGGAGCTATTATAAAAATTCTTCGCCAAAAACGGCGCCAATATTGGGGAAATATGGATTGACAAGCACTCCGTAGGCACAATGCATGCTTAATGGAGTCGTCGGTCTGTATGCGTCGATGGGTAGCTTAAAGTACTTTACCGTCGCGTACCGTTTGTATGGTATGTCGATTTACTTATATGCAAGATAATTTAATATTGCATTCCAATTTCAAGACGTTTCGATTATTTATATAAAAAATATATTATATTAGAAGCAAGTGTGTAAGGGTTTTCAACAATCTTAACTTCTCTTTCTACGCTTCTCTTCTCTTCAGGCGCGCTAGCAGTAAAACTTTGGCACATTAATTGATATTAAACGTTTTTGGTGCAAACTGTTAGGCAGCTATTCGAATGCTGGGTGTATCTATGAATAGATCCTAAACCTGATACCTAATAAACCTATGTCATTTATAAATTCCGGAACACATACTTATATTAGATATGTTGAAAAAAAAAAAGTAGTGATCACGGAAATATTTGTCCTAGCTGGGAGTTGAACCCACGACCGCCGCTCAGCACATTGGTGCACTAGCTACTAAGCGAATCTTTCAACTGGAGAAGAATAGGATTATTAAAATAATTTCTTCTTCTCTTCTTCTTCTTCAGCATCATAGAAAAGGGTAGTAGCAGTAACTTTAATAATAATTAGAAATAAGAGATGAAATATAATAATCGAACTACAAAAAGCGGCTGTAAAATATAATTTTAATGGTTACGATTTGAGTTAATAAAATATGGAATTTAAAAACTGTCAGATATTTAAGCCCGCTTTAGTCCATCTCAAGAATGTACAATTCACTTCTGCTCCCATAAAATACTTCAAGCCGGGAAAAAAATCCCGGGCGACCAAAAATCGTCCCCATATTTCATCCGAGATAAAATAAAACGTATAAATCGTTTATCAAAATACAACAATGCGACAAACCAAACGAATATTTGTGTGTAAAAACGCGCGGGACAAAAACTAGACGCTTAGATTTACCCACGCCACTGAAACTTCAATCGAATCCCTCATAAAAGGTTTGGTTCCCAAGGAATCGAACATACAATCGACTTTGAACATTATGCTCAACTGCATATAGTCCAAATGGCGTGTCTTTGTAAAAATGTTTGGTACAATGTATTAAAGAAACACAATGATGGCTACTTGAAACCCGTGACAGAGGCTTAAAATAGGTAATTCGCCCCGCATTCGTGAACCGTGTAAAGCAAATATTATGATTGATTCCTTTAAGACTAATGATTCCTGTACAAGCCGGAGATGAGCTTAAATGATTCTGTTTCAACTACGTATACTTGCATTAATTACCTTGTAATTGCAACTATTGATTAACACTTCATAAATGTAGGATTAATCGTAAGATTGATTGGTTATTGTAAGAATATCAGTATATTGAAGACTTACAATGTACAAATTTTTATTTGTATAAGATGAGATTAAAATTTGGAGAAGCTTACCATCTTTGTTAAAGGCTCCCATCACTTCATCAGCGTCCAATAACAAAATTTAATTATATTATATTAGTTACTAGATGCGTCTCGCAATGTCTATAGTGTCTATTTTTTGTTTACTACTATTTGAATTGCACGTAGTTTTTCAGAGATTTTTGTGCTGGAACCCTAATTTTTAACTCTACATTCTAGTGAGTCCTATTAAAATCGTCTAAGCCATTCGCAGAATTACCCGCACAAACAGAAAGACAGACAGACAACATTCTTAAAAGGTTGTTTATGCCTTGGTAACATGTAAATAACTGGAAGCATTTGAGAAAACATAGTTGTTTTGAAATCATTGACGAACATTGCAATTTTATTAATAAGAATAGGTTAATATTGTAAACGAAAATGAAATTCTGAATTTAAATTTTCACTTAACCGAAAAGAATTGCTGTGGTTTGAAGTACTATGAAATATTAAAATATTTGTTAATTCCGATCTGCGGTCGAAGACAAATTTTCAAATAACAGAATCTTTTTTTGAGTTATGTTTTTTTGGGCATGTTAGCAATTATTCAAATTTATTAATATCATTACTAAGATTACAAGCGCGCTTCATATATGGAAAGGCGGAACAACCTAGATATTAATTAATAAATCCACCACAAAGTGCATAATGTCCGATCTACATACGCGCTGTGAATAAAGATGAAGTGAATCCCTCTGGAGGCTTCTCGTATAACTGGACTTTATGAAACATACGGCGAGAGTGTGGATACAAATTAATTACGAACTATGTAATACTGAACATAGTGTATTATTAGCAAAATATTAAAAACGTTGAGATCACGAAATTATCATATTTACATAACTCTCTGTGAAAAGAAGTTTTGTTCACGAAAAGCATCTGAAATAAATGTGACTTGTGAGAATATTTACACGCCTAGTGAAAAATAAAAACATATAAAATTAGTTAAAATATAATTTAAGTTTTACATGTTTCAATTCTGAATTCCAAATAATAAATTCACTGCACGCATAAAAAGGTGAAAGAAACTACTGTTATTCGAATTCAATACAAAATTGCTAAAACGATTTTGATTGTATTTAGTACTGGGGTAGTCAGCGATCTCTTCCGACAAATAGATGAGTAATAACAGTAATAATATAACACAAGTAATAGGGGTATATATTGTAAAAATGACAGCAACTAAAAAGTTGTTACTATGAAAGCTTGTCAGTATTTTTATGCGAGTTTTTGTATCGCCAGATGCTGTACAACGCTTCTTGGAATTGCCGACGTACACCGAGGTGAACCCGGGAGAGGATGGGCTGCTCAAATGCAGGATATCCGACAAAAAAGGCGTATGCTCCTGGCAAAAGGACAATAAGGTAAATTTGAACTATCTCAAAACGGCTTCTTTATATTCTTACATAACTTATAGTACAAACTAACCATAGCTATTTTATCATAATAATAAAACAGTAACTAGTTATAAAAGAAAGGTTTTTGTACAGTGTTGATAGAGAGGAAGAGAGGGAGAGAGAAAGAGAGACAGAGAGAGAAAGAGAGACAGAGAGACAGAAAGAGTGTATGGTTTTAATTAACTAGCACTATGTACAAGTGCTTGCGAAAATAATGTAACCTCTTCATACGGTCCTACGGCATTCGGTCAGTTAGCGAGTGGGAATTTAATTGACGGTACACGGAAATAGGTCGATAAACGCGTTCCCGTATTTTCACAAGCACCGTTGATATTAGCGTTACACTTCAAACTAGCCGCTGCTACCTTCATTAAAATGAGTTTTTTTCGTTAATAACAAACACATTTATATCAACAATCACCATTTTAATTCTTATTTAGGTACTTTTACTTTGACTTACTTAAAACTTAAAGTACTTTTACTTTACTTACTTAAATACCAATTTCGATACTTATTGAGATTTTTTTTTTTTGCCGGGTTTTTTGTTCTCCCGGTCCACTACGAGTATAGCACAAAGCCGAAGTAAGATGATTAAAATATGACCGTCAGCTGGAAGACAATGCAGCTAGGCATTAGGTTTGCTGTTTAGTAATAACAAATACTTAGTATAGTTTTGGTTCCATCTCTTACATTTGTACGCCGTAAAAGGCAAAATTTGGCTTGGACTAATAATCTTGTAACATCTTTATATGTACCCACTAGCTTTTGCTCGCGACTTCGTCCGCGTGGTTTAGATTAAAATTGACAAAGTTTCATACAAACTTTAATCCTCTATTTTATCCCCTTGCGGGTAGAATTGATCAAAATCCTTTCTTAGCGGATGCCTACATCATAACATCTACCTGCATGCCAAATTTCAACCCGATCCGTCAGTGGTTTGGGCTGTGCGTTGATAGATCACTATGTCAGTCAGTCACCTTTGAATTTATATATTTAGAAGATATTTGTGCAAATAAA
>DWUN01000191.1:0-27848 GCA_018249975.1 Passova gellias
CACACACACACACACACACACACACACACACACACACACACACACACACACACACACACATATATATATATATATATCTTCAGAACAGTGGTATTACTACAGTATTGTCAATATAGGGTGCGTCATCAAAATATCACGTTACAAATCACAAATTCATTCCGGCGCTCCAATTATCGTGCGCGCTCATTTCCCGACTCATTCCCGAGCGGAGCGATCACGTGGTGATTTTGACAGTTGCTCAGCGTTGCTCAAAAGGGTGGTCTGCTCTTAATAAAGGCGCTGTCATACTGTCAACATTCCTTTTTTTTAATTCGATATTTTCTTAACAATGAAAACACTGTGAAATTAGCTGCACATTTTCATTTTTCTTCGTATTTTAAATTGAATGTTTGAAAATTACAGGATTAGGTTTAGCCTCTTTGAGATTGACAACTCCTATAAACTGTTCAGAGATATTTTATCGATATGTTGTCCGTAGCATAGCATAGCCGCAAGTAAATGTAGAATAGTGTTACTAAACAGAAATTTACAACTGTGTATTCGGCTTTAGTACCAGCGGGCCGGGTAGGTAATGCAAATGACATTCGTTAGCATGCATTGCGCGTATCCGACCCTCTAATTAGAAGAACTAGTCCGGCCCAAAGTATTATTTTATTAAGTTATTAAATATTCTAGCTTTATTACTTTTCAAAATTATATAACCTAAGAGATTCTTAAGCTGTTCTTAGTGATGAGCTTTATTCGCTTTTTACAGTTTTCTTGAATACCAAATGCGACAAGACATTGGTAACATTGGCGAAAAGCAATGGCTATGTCTTCTAAAACATTAACCGAAATCCTACGTATTTAAAAATAATATATTTCCGTACATGTAAGATGTTACAATTAAATTGAAATTAAAGAGCTGAATACATGACAAAAACAATACCTAAAGATGTTACCTTTAAAACAAAAAATAAATATGTATAACTTAATCAGACATACGAGAATGGTAAAGTGCAATAAAATGATATCACCCTTTTGTTGTTCCCAACGAATTTGGGGAATGATTTTCTCTTCCATTATTTCCGTTATCTTGATATCTAGATTTAGTCACACCAAATTTATCATAACATTTTAGTGCAAAAATTCATATTAAATGTATCTCAATTATTTGTAATTAGTCAGTTTTTATCATTCGTTTTCAAAAACCGTTCGAATCATTAGCTTGATGTTATATTTTAAACTAATGTGGTTTGGTCGCAACCATCCATCCATTTAAGAAGTGCTCTAAAAGTATCCAATTAAGAAATGTTTACAACTCACAAAACTCTAGAAAGATATCAATCTTTATTTCGCAACTTCGATATTTACGATCTTAGTGCGCGAATAAAACATGGACCGCAAAGTGCTCGGGCTTCGAATAAATTGAAACATAAAAATATATATATATATATATTTCTTTAGAATTCATTGAAGTGGCAGTTAGGAGACGTAGTTAAATTAGTTCTTCAAGATTCCGAGATCGACGGAGCAAGTTCGAGCTCGCCCTCCGTACTTTAGTCTCGGCATTCACAAGCAAAACGAGCATACATTAAAAGTTTACCGGCAAGATATGACATACTATGAACTTGGAAAAATACTGTCTTTAGGTTTTCTGTGTTGTTTGGAAACATAAGAGGAACTATGACTATGTTAAAAATGTAACCCTAATAGGAGTGTTATTATTGTTATTATATATTATATACCCTATACCATTGCGCTGGGGCCTTAATGGGGTCGAAAGCACTGAGTGTCTAATAACTCTATCCTTACAAACCTGACCTGCTTCGAATGTAAATACAGCCTTTTAAAAATAATTTGAAATGACAACGCCATTTGAACTAAAAACCTTTTGTCCTATAAAATTATACAATAGCAAATCTGTAGTGTTAAGATAGATGCATCTTCCATCAGTTTTTACATAAACGCATCCATAAAGAAAGTATGATTTATTGCTAAAAGCGACGATGGGCTGAAAATGTATCCGAAAGCAATGCGCAAAAAACGAAGGAAACAGTTTCATTTCGATTTTTAAGCGAAAGCGTTTGGCGAAGAGCCAAACTGGAGCAGGACTTGCTTCCTAATTGGAGATGACTGCAGTAGATTTCAAAGATGTATACCCGTACAGCGAAACGACATCGAAATATTATGTTTGTTTTGCACTCCTCATAATTGTACACCTGTCTAACCCCACTCTCCTCTATGTGTATATATTCTAGGAATTAACAATTTCACACAAATACATTTATAAATATATTTTCAGTTTTTGATAACAAATGTTAGTATGATTGCTGGTTCTTTTGATAAGAATGGATAATTAACTTCCTTGATTAAAGTACCCGTTGAACAAAAACCTTCTTTCTTATGAACAGTGCTATTTAATCTGACATTGAGTACCAATTGTTCTGAAAACACTACATAAATTAATTAATACGACTGTTGACTGGCTGAGGAGCAAAACTCAAGAATTTTTTGTTAAAACCCACGTTTACAAATGGATAATAATAATTAGAAACAGGTACTACAGCGCATAAATGTTGCGAAGAAAACATTTTCAATAGCAAACATTTCTTAGAGTTATATTCATAGGTAAACTTATAGCTATTTGTCTGCCAATTTTGCGAATTTATTAGCCTCTAAAAGCACTCAAAGTTAACGTATGCGTATTGGAACTATTTGAGTAGAGTAATTGCTTCACAGAGTCCTCAGCGTGTGTTACAGAGTCGATAGCTAATCTACATTCTCAAATACACTATAATAGCTGAACGAACCCATCAACCGACCAGTTTAGAAGATCTTTGTTTTCCATTAGACGCGCGGCGGATGGTAACGCGGGGACACTTCAGTAGAAGGTCTTCTAACACAAGCCACCGTGTAGTATTGCGCTGTACTGGCTGTCAGTTAGCATAAGTAATTAAGTTACGCAGATATGAAGGGCTTAGCGATATTGAATAGGTAAGTAAGTTATGTTTCAATTGGTTTTCTTATTGTCAATCATTTCCTTTATATTGAAGAGGTTAAAATTCTTTGTTGATAATAGTTATTATTGACACCTATGTGGTTGTAACCCTATTACGTCCCATTGCTGGCCATGGGTCTTTCTCGCAATTGCGGGAGGTCCGGAGTACATTCCACCACGTTGCTCCAGTGTATATTGGCCAACCCGACTGTTGGATGTACTTAAAGCGCCTTAAAGGCATTCAACGAGATTTAACGATTGTTACGTAACTATAACAATCTAGATTGAATGCCTAACGGGCTCTCGGAAGGATGGGAAATTGTTCAAATAACATTACAGATCGTGTATAATCGGCAAATGCGCCAGCTGCATGCATTCCGGAAAGATTACTAGTAGAACTTATATTCGACTAATAATATGCTTATTTAATAGGAAATATATTAATCACCTTTTTGGTATTATTTTGACTACGTACCACGTGAAAACGAATACCACAATGGAGATGAAGTTAACTGAAACTAATTGAGATTTATGTATTTCAAAACAATTACTTTTAATAATACACTAAAGCAGTTAAAAATAAATTGCCGAAATTATTTATTATTCTATAATAGTAAGTGAGATAATAGACAACTACTTTTGGAGACATGAAATAATATTTTTATAAGACATACAAATTTGTATTTTATAAGACAGTAATCTCTGGACATAAAGCAATATACTGCTTTCGAAGTATTTCGCAACTAAATTCTAACAAGGCAGCGGTTTTCACGACCTTTCAATATGGCGCCTAGTTTGAGACCCTTTCGACAATTATTATAATTAACTATTAGGGAAAATGATGACCCTTTTGCTTCCGGGAACTTTGGATCCTTGCCCATTTGAGAAGATTGATAGCAACAAGACAACTAGATTACGACAATGTTACTTACTGCTAGCTGTACTTGTACGAAATTTGTATATACTATGTATGCAATACCTAACTTCAGTAATTCGACCAAGTGGCAGTCGAGATCTTTTACAAGTAGGTGATCTGATTTTGTGTTGACTGAAACTTACAAATATCTGAACATCTAATATAAGTCAGAGATCGGATTACATAAAGATATTTGTACTTGATCTTATTAGGAAGTTATACGCGAAACGTAACAGATATATGTCTAGATAGAACGCGGTCATAATATCTGTCTAATATAAATACAAGAAAGCAAAAAGTGTTACTTAGCGATTGCATTAATTGCTTGGATAGTATTTGTATAGGCGAATTCAGAACGAATGATTTTGACTTTGACCAATAGTTACTATTTTAATATATCTAAAACAACCAAAAAGCAACTATTCAGTAGTAACTCCAGAACCAGAATTTAATACTTTTAATTAGCAAAGGTTACAAGAGTTCAGGAAAATGGTATATGTCTGTCATTAGCAAATATTTGAGAGGGAATAATAGAGTAAGCAGCAGAAATGAATGTTTCAGCGAAACCTTAACTCATCCTACAGTTGGTAGTCGAAGTCATTACTTGTATACTTTAAGTCATGCATGAACGAATGTCGAAAGCGTTGTCGAAAGTTTACGCTGCGAAACACCAGTAGCTCTTACAAGGTTGGCGGATAAAATATTTTAAAGCACTCACGATTTGGGAGGTTGCAAATAATTTGATAACTTAAGAATTATTATGATTTAATATTTTGCGTTTCGTCGTCATCGTAACGGCAAACGTAGATGGTTTTTAAGGTAAATTCATTTATAAAAAAAATCTGTGCACATATCCTTTAAATACTAGTTAGCCAGTCGATAGGGAAATTCTAATGGGAAAATTCGTTGTCTCATGTTTCCGAGGGAAATGAATCGATCGGCAAAAGTTGTTATTCGATAGCGCACGCTAGTCCAACTATTTTGAGGCGGGCAAATATTTGCAAGATGAAGTTGGTTCATTATAGTTTTTATTTTCCGCTTTATGATGTTGAATGTGATTGAGTCTAAACAAGAGGAATGAATTCGCTGAGCGAGCGAACTTACCCCGACATCCAATAAAACGTACACCGATCAATGCTGGCTTCTTAAGTGGAAAACTTGGTATTGGGTATTGGCGAAGCAAAAATTTCTCTGTGAATGTTTGGTCTAGACGAGTTATTAAAAATTTATTCTCATAGAATTCGCTAACGCATCTCCGATCGCTTGTTTTGTTTGTGTCGGAATATTTAAAGAATTCATGTTTTTTGATACAAAATGAAATTTGTGCTCATAGAGGAATAATAAAAACATCACTAAACGATACATTTGCGGCAACATAGTTCGCTCATAGTAAAGGCTAATGGTGATATCGTCGCGTATGTGATTCCATCGTCTTCGAGCAGACACTTCGTACATCGCTGTTAAATTAGGTCCCTTTTCTTCATTATATTTGAGTTTATCGTAACCGCACAGTTTAATCCTGATACTAAACAAATAATTATAACTATTCACTCAATAGATGATTTAGATTGAGAATAATTGTTCATTTACCTAATAAAAAGTTGCTGCAAAGTATTAAAATACAATCTAAATATACATGAGTAAGGCTTGTTGATTTTATTGTAGTTTGACATTAAAATTTGGCTTAAATTATAGGTTTAATCTTTGACTCCGGGTAGGCATGTTACTCGTGATATAATAGGTAAGGTACGTTATAAATTTGGATAATTGGTCCATGAATATTTTAGTCCTTAGTCGGTTGAGTTATTTCTCGTGCGGAGTTTCGTTCCGGGTCATAATTCTGGTTTTAACGACATTATTAATTTATCAACTCGCCCAGTGATCTATTTAGGTACACTATAATTATCAGGAGGGAAATTGGCTACATTTTTTCCTGGCTTTAGTGAAAAATTTATATTAAAAAACAGGACAGACATTTTAGTAATTAAAGTACTTTGTCCTCGTGTTTGAAAATAAAGTTTGTTACATGCTGTGTCATTAACATTTTTTGTGACATTAAATAATAAATTAAATCTCTCTTATACCAGTCGTAACAAATTTGCATTTGAAGTAAGTCACCCTTAGTAAATACCTCTTAAATCTTGACAGCCAACATGACGTAAGCATCAGAACTATTTCTTCGGAAAGCTCCGAGTAATTATAGTAATGACTTATAAATTAATAGTTATGGCCCTCATTAAAAAGGGTTGTTGAAACCGTCATTACTTAAAGGACTGAATCTTTTGTCTTGTCCCTGTATTTAATGGAGATATGATCTCAAATGGCTTGCCTTTAAAGTTTTTGAAAGTTCATGCTTACTCGATAAAGAACATACTTTTTCCCTAGGGTCATACTCTGTGAATTTATTTTAACATTTTAAGATATGTAGATGGAGTTATTATAAATAGCTTGCGGTCGCAGTGTTTTCCTCAAATCTTTTGGATTACAAATAAAAAAATGTTTTACACTTTCATTACGACATGTTTACACCGTTATTTTCGTATTAGTTCCTAAAGATAGTTGCTACTTTGCTTCGACCCTGAATCCTAGCGTGAGATTTTGTAGACTCGCGTTCAGTTCCACAAAGAAATTGACTTGACAGACTCTTGAATAATAAACCAAATAATAATTACATTTTCGGCTATTGATTAGATAAAGTAACTATCCATAATTTCGATGTTAATAGTACAAAGAATCTTACTTACATTTTGTTTGTATATTTATTTCCAGCAATGACTACTCTTGTTTATTTATATTCTTGTCCTGACTCTTTTGTTTTTCAGTTCGGTCGCGTTCGAATCAAAAGAAACTCGATTTAGCTCGTACGTCAACTGCTAGCAAATAAACAAAGCAAATGGGACTGTAGTTTGGTAAAAAAACTCCGTTAGGTATAGTACGTGTAGCGTGTAGTGCGTAGTAACATATGCAGTGCAGGTAAGGGGCGGTTCTGTCCTAACGAAGAGCGTTCGTCTCTCGAATACTTGATCGCGACGATTTGAATTTTTAGTTTGTTTTTGTGGACGACAACAACGGAGCGCTGTTGTACCTGAAGATGAATGTATACGACTGTTCTGTTCAGTTTGTGTTTTTCAGTGAATATTCATGATGTAAATCTTTTGTTAAGGACAGAATTTATATTTTTATAAGGTTCCTTTTTATAGTTTGAGTATTGAAATGTGTTAAATTATTGTTACTTGTCAATTCGTTATATAGTAAAGGAATCAAACCATAGACTCATTATGATACAATGATTTCCTTTCACATGGCCATATTTTGCATTCGGTACCATTGATACATTTTTTTCAAGGGGTCAGCCAGATAATAGCTTAATAATAATAATAATATGCTGGCTAAAAAATTGTGAATTTCAAGAACAAAGTCTCATTCGTAAGAAAATAATATAAACATTTTTATGCTCAGTAGGTACCTAAGTAAAATAAATCTACATAATATTACAAATACACCAATGCACCTGTACTCTTTCGTTTGTAGCTGTATCAGTACAAACTGCTCGTTTTATGGCTTGGATCAGACCAAACATTTCTTATTTCAGGAATGTTACAAGATACTAGCTTTGGTTGCGGCTTCGCCCGCCTCTAAATCAGGGTGTCACAAGGTTTTTCCCGCGTAAATAACTATCCCGCCAACCTTTTTGTAACACAATGAAATTCCTTCAAAAACTAAAAAAAAATGGTGGTAAAAATAGCCTATATTCATCCCAAGACCCTCAAGTATCTCTATATCAAATTTCATCACAATCGGTTCAGCGGTTTGGCCGTGATGCCATGACAGTCAGACAGACAGACAGAGTTACTTTCGCAATTTATAATATTAGTATATTAGTACGAGTATATGGATTGTCTTTAAATATCAATATCCGAACACAATACCCATGATTTTTTTAGTTACAAATATAACAGGATTTCTTTCTGTTATAGGAATATTTGCAGGTAATTTTTTATAATACTTAGTACCCCATTTTAATGTAACGATATAGGTCCATAAAGTTTATGGAAGATAGGAGCCGTTTATTACAGCTTATGTTATTCAAAACGGACTGCTCAGAAAAGATTACTCACTTCCTTTGTAATCATCCCTTATGTCTCATCACCAGCGAATTGGCTACCTTAGGGTAGCGAGGAGATCCCCAGATTTGCATGTTATTATCATTTTTGATTCGCTCTTCTTTTGTGTAAATACTCGTCTAAAAGGTAACGCCGTAAATGACATAATGCGGCTAAAGATATGCTGAATTATTTATACGCTAATACGCGGAACGGGCCCTTCGCAGAGCTCGCAACCTTAAGCGATAAACGAAGAGCGGATAAATAACACGATAGTCGTTGTGAGTCCATTGATAGATTATGATGGCGAAAATTGTCGGCTATTAAAGAATAATTGTAGTTTTTTTTATTCAGTCCAGTAAACAGGCAGACGGGTCTACTGATGGTAAGTGTTCACCGTCGCCTTGCAATGTAACACCAGTCACCAGTGGGTTGCCAGCTTTGGAGGAGAGCTCTTTTTGAGTCTTATTACAAGAATACCATATTCTAAAATACTAAATTAGGTACAAAATCACACTGGATTCCTTCAACTTGTGTGTAGATTCTGGTTTTCTCGGGAGCAGTCAGAAGAATAGGAGAATATTTACAGTGCATAAGTATTTTCAACATATCGTATAATACGCATACGGAAATAAATAACTATTTAGGTACATCACATCATACTTGTAGTTTATCCGCTAGCGATGCGACAGGTTCTTTTATATCCGTTTTAACGTAGAGTTACGCTTCAACGAATATTACTTTCGAACATTTTTGTCGCTTAAATAAATTATTGCATTTGACTAAGAACAGGTTTTAATGAATTTTAAGCACCGCGGTACAGTAATACGATTTCCTATTTCATTTTGTTGATTTAAAGACATGAAAGGGAATTCGTTTAGGGATTGTCGACGTGTCGCTTGAATTAAATATTGTATAAAAGGTACATGTTTAATTCTGTACTGATTGAATGTCTTGTTTCCTTATAAATGGTTCATAAAATTATCTAAAATGTATATTTAGTAGATATTATATGTATGTGGTACTTCGCAAAGCCTCTAAAATCATCGGACTTAGTCATTGCCACGAATAGATCGAAGAGTTGATTGATATTTCGAATGGTCCAAGAGAGCGCCCGATAAAGTAGAAAACAGCTTAAGACAAGCTGCGAGACATGAACAAAGCGATACGGCTTTCGCTGTGAATATGTGTTACGTTTATTTATATAAAATCATAATGAGGCATGAGTTGATGACATCTTAATAAAATCAACAATTCCTTGGATTATTTAGTGCTTGATAAGTAAGTTCCGGTTATTTCCATAGTAGTAAGTACAGACCTAAGTATTTCTACCAGCTAAGGTTGTGACAAACTTGTTTAGCTTCTTCAACTTTCGTTAAGTTCGTCATACGCTCGCCCATTAGGTATTTTAATAATGCTTACTTGGATAAAACTTCAAACTCATCCATAATACGATTCGGGGGTGCACGATACGGAAAAATAGAAAACCAAGTAAAATTTTCAACTTTGACATTTCACTCAGCTATGATTGTTGCTGATGTATATTGTGTTTGACATGAAAATTATTTGTTCGTGTGGGGAACTCGTTTCTGATACAAGTTACTTGTCTTATTTCAAGCGCGAACAAGCGATACGCGATTCGTTATATTTTAACAGATATATCAACCTCATAACATATGACCTGTCGTGATGTTATAATAATCATAATAACAAAAATAATCAATATAATATCAGCCTGGATTTCATGCGTTTTTATCTCCAATGTTACTATAATTTGCCGTAAAGCATAACCAAGAATGTTCTACAAAAAAATTATAAGCAGGCAAAATTATACTTATTGCTAATTAACTTTTAATGTCTGTTATTTTTTACAATAATAATAACAAATAACATGTGGAATTCTAAAAAAATATATACGTAATTTGTAAATACATTGTGGATATTTCATATAACACAAAAATTTTCAAATTTTCAAAATATATCATAATTATGATATCATAGTCGTTAAATGGTAGATAATATTATATAATCTGTAGATTATCAACTCGACGACATGCCGCGGCGGCGAAGAAAATATAATCTGTTCTATCGACTATCGTAAACAGTGAGACACGTGGATAAAACAGAATTGGTTTTCGCCTAAAATCATTGCTGCATGTGATCGTTTCGGAAATTTTTCACAGAAACGTCGAGAAAAGCGGAGAGTAAAACCGTGTAATGAGTGTTTTCAAATTTTTTCTATCGTAAGAGTAAAGAATTTTTCCCTTTCAAAATATCTAGTGTTTATAAAATAATTTATTATTGTAGATAAATAATCATTTATTTCCATATATAACAATAAAAGATGGATCAAATCAATAGCTGAATACAAAAAGATTATCAACTCATTATGGTAATTGCTGTACTGTATAATTCACTTTAACCTAATACACTTTTTGCTTTAAATCTTGAACGGTCTTTCTAGTAAATCGTATATAACGACGCGTTTCCACTTAAGCCTATCGAAATCGAGAAGTGATGTAATTGGTTTGTTTGTTACTTGTCGAACACAAAAACATACATGAAGAAAATTTACACGTGTTTTGGAAGATTTAGATAATGTATTAGTGTAGTTAAGTGTGAGGCTTTAATATTGCTATTATACATATAATAGCGACATTTACCTATCTGAATCTTAATACACTTTTTAGCACTTTTTTCGATACATACGGTAAAAAAGGAATACTATAAACTGATATGTAAAGTACTGACGGTGTTGGTCGCAGACAGTGCGGGGGGCGGTGGCGACGCAGAAAAACTTATTTTACGATTTCCGTTCTGCTACTATCTCTATTGAACTGTTAGCTCGAATGAAATCTGTTATTTATAGCTTTTGTTACAAGTTTTAAGGAAATGCTCTATAAATATTTAATATAGATACATTATCACCGAGAGGGTGCTAGCAATACTTTGTTTGAGGAAAATCGTTGTGTGTGGCAGAGTTTGCGTGACCTATATACGTAATGTGCAATGGAAATATTATAATATCCTATTCTGAATTTTTCCTGTGTGGAATAAACGTTCATATATACATATATTATTATATTATAGTATATAGGCATAGATTATGTTGCGTGATATGGCAACATGAATTTGAAACATTTAAATTTAAAATTTACGTATGGTAAATAAATATTTCTCATTCTTTGCGTGTCCGTGTTGGGTACTTAGTGTTTTATTCTCCGCCTATATTTTATTAATTTTTTGAACTACGAACAACCACTACAAGGTGCCTGAAGCTCTGCTGGCTTGCTCTGCCCAAATTGCACTGTTTCCCCCAAATATGTAGGGTACGAAGTATCAAAATAGTATGCCAGCTACGTCTGTGTATCATTTATACGTACTAATGTTGGGAACAACAATATAACTCGGTGTAAACATAATTTACCTGGAAATATTATTAAAAACCACCTTTATATGAATAACATATAAGAAGAAAATGAGAATAACTGCAATCAAAGGATATGCGACATAGATCTGACGTTCTAACAAACGAGTGGGCCGTTCGCTTTCAGACGTCAAATTTTCCACGCGAAAGCCTCCCTGTCCCGCTGACACTGTACGTGTTACTTTTAACAAAGGGCCAATCCATGTGAAATGACATAGGCTGACAGCATCCAAACGACCGTCGAACATTATCGCAAAATACCCTTAACTCGATTCGTTCATATAATATTCACGACGTGGTGCAATCTTTCAAAAATTGACACCTTTTCATCGGGGTTACGGACCCTCGGGCGAAACGAACAAGTTTTTTGTATCTGAAACAGTGAATAAATTACGAGGCCACAATGGAACCGTGTTTTACGAGTGCGCTAATTTATAGATACTTGTGGATAATGTGGAATAGGTGCTAAGAGAATGAATTGTTGGTATATTCTATACAATTTTCGCAATAAAAATTCTTTTATTGCACTTTTAGCGTGAACGAATCGCTATAAAACTTGAAAGAATGGCCATTGTAACACATTCGCAACGCTAAATGGATCAAATAACAAAATCAGTTCATAGACAATATAATTACTAGTGTTTGGAGGAGGATTTTGTTCAGGTTAAGCTTCGTTTGCTTACAGACGTTTGAAAAGTGTTCGTTATCACACTCACAAAGGGATTCATAAATGTAGATAAAAGTTGCGAACAGTAATATGCCTTCAGCATATGAAATTCACGGATTTATGTTTACAAAGCGAGTAATAATATTGATATAATATGTGCTTCGCAACAAGACATCGATTGATGCCGAAAGAATATAATACAAATAGATTCCATACTTGCCTAAATATATTTATTTTGTATGAATCTACTCTAAATATCCACTGGAGCGTAAATTTAACGATACACATAAAAAATCCCTTGCATTAGATATATTGGTCAACAGAAGAAATTTTTAGAGGGTTGACCTACGTACACATTACTTAGTAATAAAGCTTTAAAACAAATAGAGTGTTCCCTTGAGAGTACTTCAGGGGGAGAGGAGACATGATCAAATAGTATAGTACATACATTACACGAAGGCTTGTCTCATGACCTTTAAGTCCAAAGACATACATATCAAAATCCTTTGCATTAAGGATCAAGATGGACTGCTTTAAGTATACGAGGTAGGTGAGGACCGTCCTACGTCACTCTGAACCGCGTAACTCAAGTTGATTGTTTGTTCTACGGACATGGATTTTTCCACTTGATTGTCTGATTTGATTTACCAAGCGCTTCTCAGGTTGCGGGCAAATAGATTGCTTGAAAGCTTGAACCGAGTTTTTGGTTATTTCTAATTTTCACTTTATGAAGTTGAATGTTATTCGTGATGTATTGTTCAATTTAGCATTCGTTATTAAACTTAGTTCGATATAAAAAGATAAGATAACAATTGCGAAGTAATAAATAGCACACTTAAATTAATTAGGTATCGAGTTGTGCCTTGGTTCACTCTAGTGGAATAACTTTTAACACGGTAGGATGTTTTTAAATCAATATGCCAATAAATATACTCATTTTATAATTTTACCCATTTTCATATAACAAAATTATTTAAGGGCATTTATTGATGTATGTATGAGCTATTGTCAACCTACTCGTGTATGTTGGAAGCTTTAAAGCCACGCTGAAGATGACGGATAAGCTTTTACAATAATTGTTACTGTAATCAATGCTCAATGTGCCCTTATAATAGAAATGTCTATGAAAGTTTTATATAAGTTGTGATTATAATGTTTTACGTTAGTGATGAAATTTATTACCAATAATATTTCTATCTTGTTTGCTACCATTTTAAAGAGAACATATGTACATATATACATGGATTAAACTACCGCTTTAAGTAAGTAAGATAAAGGTAAAGATAAGTAAGTAAGATAAAGTAATGTGAAATGTAAACATAACAACAATACAACTATTGTTTAAAACAGTAAGAAAAATTAGTTGAAAAAACAAAATACTGGATGATTTCATCTCTGGATTATATTTTTCTTTTTTTTCTGTAGAGTCATTCATGGTTAAGTACTAATGGCGCAAGTGGATCCGTAGCGCAGGAAGTGGATTCTCTAGAGCCACTTCCGGTAAGAATAACTAACAATGCGCTTGACTCTATTTATATTATTATTATAATACCGCAATCGAGGCTTTAGTAGGAATAATCTTACTGCGCTCTCAGTTGGCAAGTGTGACTATTGCATTTGTATTTTTTTAACATTTAAGAAAACATTAAATGTTTCTTAATCATTTCAACCGCAAACTCATTTGAGAAGTACAGATCTTGTCCGCTTACTCAAAGTTTTTTAATATATGACAGGTTAGCTTTAAGCCGTTACCTCGCTTTATTGGGCACATAATAATTGGGTGTGCATACATGCTTGCGAGTTATTTTCCTTTGCTTATTGACCATTGATAGTTAAGTGATTATACATACAATCATTTGTCATAACCTTATGTAGCCTAATTTCAGTAAAAAGTAATCTGAGTTAGAAATGACTTCCGTAGTCTCCAAATAACTTTAGGCATAACTTGAACATTCATTAAATCAAATATCCTTTGCTTAGAACTGTCGCGTGTTATAAATTAGCTCATCGACCCGCGTTCATCTTTTCATAGTGAAGACAATAATACTCCCCAGGGCTGACAATCTCGCGGCGACAAGCGTTTCAAATCTCCGTCATTGTCCACTTGTCATTAAGTTTTTCTCCTCCCCTCCTTACACTTGGTTCTGCGGCTTATAATATGACACACGGCCCTAGAAAATGACAAACGTGAATGCTCAAGTATACTTAAGTCCGCAATAACATTGCCAAATTATGAAAGCCACACGTTTTCGATTATTTATATAATTAAATAGTTTAGCAAATAATTGTTTATATAAACTTGTTATTTAAAGCTGCGTTTTTTAAATAACGCATTTTTGTTCAGATCTAAAAGCTTACATTTTGTGATTTTTTTTGTAATCTACCCTACTTTTTACAACTTTTTCTAACTAATAGTTCGTGAACGGTGTTACCAGTATATCAGCGCTGCATAGAACCAGCGACGTTCCAACGACAAATGGACGCGGATTGACGTCACATTTATTTCGTTGACATCCGTTGTTATTGTGCAGATTTATTTATTTCCGACAGGAGCCGGAAATGCTGTTATAATGGGAATCCAGTGAGATGCGTCCACGTCATTGTTCTTGAGTGTTTTGTTAGTTCTGTTTCAGATGTCAGAAAATAACGGTCCTTCATAAAAGCTGTAGAAAATATGCACATAAAAACATAATTTGGTAAAACCGTTTGTTTAATATTCAAAGAAGAACGTAGATAAGTTCAAATGGTTACTGTTTTTCAAAAATTAAGGTGAATACATAAAATCATACTTTGAATTTTCTTAACTGTAATCTTCTTACGGGTAGTATTTTCTGTCCGTTGCCGCTGAAGAAGCTTAATATTTGTTTATAACAGTACTTTTAATCTACCCAATTTTTGAGACTGTGGTGAATAATTAATTCTGACGTGTAAAAATTCATCGACTACTGATATAGACAACATTTGATCTTATTTTAAATTAAATACGAGTTTCTATGGTATGTACTGGAATCTCAACAGGCCTTCAACAACGACAACAACAACAAGGAACAACAGGCCTTCAGTTTCTAAAAAAACACCTATGTTTTGTGAAACAGTAAAAAAAATGTAATTTCCCCTTATAAAGATAGCCATGTTACAAATTGAAGGCATAATAAATACTTTCCTGTTCTCAACACTGACCAATTTAATACTCATATTATATAGCCGCATTACGCCTTTACTTATAATATTGTTTAATGTTTATGATGTTCTACATTATAACTAAATATAGCGTAGCACTACCTCTACGCTAACAATTGCTACGAACACATTTTTACGTTGAATATAAGTTATATCTGATATTATTTATATTGGGATATAGTTGTGTAAGAGAACTATATTGCAGGTAAGCAAAATGGTATGAAATTCATACTCATCTTTTCTGACAATCTAGCCACGGACCAGCGGTTCTGAAGACGATTGGAATTATCTCTTATTCGTCGAAAATGCTGACCCGTCATGACGACAACCAACTTGTTATGGATCTAAAGATACTAGAACGGAATTCTACTATATATTTCGTTTTGTATATACGTAATAACATTAATGATAGCTTGTGAAATATCACTAATTACATTATACACATCATAATAAAGACAATATTACATATATAAAGCTGATAGAGATATTTGGCACTCGGTGCTATCTACCTACCCCATTAGTGACCTGGCGTGATGATATGATAATAATAAAATATAACAATTATATAAAACCATCAACACTACATATCACGCGAGTATTCTATCATACCTGCAGTACCACTTAACAAAAAAGAAATATATTCATTCAGAACATGGTAACTAGAACACAAGTTTAAGTGATAAAGCAAGAACAACCTAGAAACAACAAGAAACAGACTAGACAGACACCAGACCAGACAGGCTATCGTTCACTGCCGGTTTCGACAGTGGCACGGGAACTGAATAATTTCGGTATATCGTATGCAATGGCAGACTCTTCTATAACTTCTGTATCCACTACGTACGTGGTCGCGTATGCGCTGCAGTAATGATCGGCGCCGGGCAGAACGCTAACTCGATTACCTGGACGAGACGCGCATTGTAATCTCACAGACTCTATTTTATTCACATTATTAGATGATGTCGGATCCCGTTTATCTGCTAAGAGGCCGAACTAAATAGATTAACACGAAGTGGACATAAGTTTGTTAGGCCCATATCTTATAAAATAAATAAATTATCTAATACTGGCAATTGAACGGGAGCATACTACGATTAAATGGGTATCTTTGAAGGTTGTATTGTAAATCCTTTACCCATATGAGAATAACAAGAACGGCCTTTATTTTGTTGATAATTCAAAGCAAGGTAGGGACTGATAATAAGAACCAATATGAATGTGATTTTTAAGATTAATCTGAATAAAAATTTTGAAATGAGATGCGTGATTGTTTTCAAAAAATTTTGGAATTGGGATTTTTTGTAAGTTGTCCGTTATTCAAATAGAATCCATTATTAAATATTACATTTCTCCGATTGTGAAAAGTCTATGTTTATCGTATTGATAGCTTTTGTTATATTTACGTATACATAGGTAAATATTTAATAAAAATAATAAAACTGTAGAAGAATTCAATTCTGTAAATTGAATAAAAACTAAAAAAAATACGCCGAGGGGTCTTCATACAAGTAACACAAGCTCAAAAAATTCATTTTGATATTTTTGTCTATCTGTCAGTTGTCCGGCTTTCACTTAAAAACTACTGGACGAATTTCGATGAAACTTTTTTTGTTATATAGCTATTAGACCTCGGCAACATATAGGCTATAATTTATTTTGAAACGCTGCAAATGTTGCTCACAGTCGCTATTCCACGCGGATGAAGTCGCGGGCAAAAGCTAGTATTTAATAAAAACTACGCGTGGACGATTAGTAAGCTTAGATAGCGACAGTTAAACTACGATGATGGCGCCTTTAATGGCCTCTGCTACCTATTTCGCCCTTATTATCTATTTACAACCCGCATTTTATTATTGGGGTTAAGACTGTCGAAACAGGACATAAAAGCTGTAGTACAGAACGTAGGCGGGGCTAAGGGCGAGAGATCGGCCGGTCGTTAAGGGATGTTTTTACGACCATCAAAAGATACTTTGTGTGATGGCATCCGGTGATTCCTGGAACAAGCACGCAATTTTGAGTATTTTGAAAGCCCTCCCTTTGACGCATAGCTTTCAGCGTTAATTTAATAATGCTTGAACCAGTTTAGTTCGGTGAACGCTATTTTGATTCATCTTTGCCTTTTAAGGGAAGGTTAAGAAGATACGAATAGTCATAAAATATGTTAAATATTTAAAGCAATGTACTTAAACAAGATTGTTAGAAACACTTAGATTTTATTAGAAACGCTTATTATTATTATTATTGATACTACTGGCTAGATATCAACTCGTATTGATTTTATATAAGTAGAAAACAAATTACGCAAATAACAAATTATTCACTGAATCCTAATTTGAAGAGCGCGATGGAAATCTTTTTAGTCTTAGTCGACAGCTGTTCTCAATCTTGTGTACGTGCTCAAGTCGCCAGTGCTTAGTCCTAATGAACAACTCTGTATAACTAAATGAAAGACGGAATGTTAAAATGCTAAAACCATTTGTATTGTACGTTGCCACTATCCGTAGTTGATTACAATTTAAAAAAAATGGAGGATCATTTTTCGTTATTAATTTTGCAGTTGAATGTTCTTTTTTATTAGTTTTGTTGATTTAAAACTATTATTTTATTATTATCAAAATTTAACTTAATTAAATTGGAATTTGATGTCGTGGAGTTTTCCTAACTCTTGAGCTGATTTATCTGAGTTTAATTCACAACAAGCCCCGAGACCCAATTCCCAAGAATTCAAAACAATCCAAGTAACATCAGTCGCCTGAAGGTAGTCTATACAAGTTTTCAAAAATGTCGATCTCTGTATAGATAATTCAATATGCTACATACAAAAATATCTTCATATTTAGTATAGGAATATTTTATTCAGCTGATACAGAATAGAGGACTCTAGACAGTGCTTACAATGAAATTTTGCAACTATTTCTTTTTCGTTAACAAGGTGTTACATAAACTAGATCTTTTATATAACAATATTTAATTCATGGACCATAAAAATGACATAAAATAGCTCTATAACGGTTATACAAGGGTACTTGGCACAAAGCCTGTATCGCATGCTTTCGTTAAGCCAAAACTGGCAAGAGGTTAAAACAACATAGGTCACGATTAAGTCATAACAACTATTTATAACATAAATAAAATTAATCTCAGTAAATATAATACAATTGCTTTAGTTGTGAAATGTGCTTATTTTCGTACTATGAATGACGTATTAAATGTGGTAGGTCATTAAAATCCAAATTATAAATCTTGTCACTATATCGCCACTTGCTACAACAGTGAGAGAAAACATGTAAGGAAACCTATGTATGAGAGTTCTTCAGAGTATTCACTAATACAAGTAAGATTTCGTAGACCACACCTTTTCTGCGTGTTAGATTGTGATCTTAATTCTTCTCACTCGAAGTCGTAGCCCGTTACGAGAGGATAAACGCTGCAGAGGTTTGTGAGGTGAGGTGGGGATAGCTTAAGCAACCCTTTCCGTCTATCATAATAGTTTAATTTGCTGTGAAGAGAGTAGCAAAGGAATAGGCAGCAGTCACAAGTGACCACGATCGTCCATGGATATCTGTAACTAAACTCTAATAGGCCTGTAGGAATGAGGCCTGTTAGTGTAAATTTAATCAGTAACAGATGTTAATAAGAATTAGTTGGTCATTATTCGTAGTAACAGGACTGTGGGAAAGGAGCTGTTAGTGATATTATAACAGTTAGTACTTGCAATGTAGTAGAAGTGCAGTTAGTATTTCTTAGTATCCACCCTATTAAAGGTCGGTCACAGATGCGTTGCTACTTTTGAGGACTGAAATGGTCACCTTAAGTATACATGTGTACCGACTTCCACACACTTCAAGCCGAAATACCAGTAATTGTAGTAACAACTGCTTCGCGGTTATAGAAGTTCGCAATAAATCCGGAAAAGTGACGTGCGATTAGTTACAGATGATTCACCATTTCTGAAAACTAAAATTTATTTTGTTATTTCTTATAGAAATTATCCTCCACCTAACGCAATATTCAGACTGAATTGTGATTAGAGAATCCCCTATACTCACAGACAAAAAATTAACACCGATTATAATATTTTCGTATTAACATCTGTTAGCGTCTTCAAATTCATTACATCACTACATAGTATAAAACAAAGTCACTTTCTATGTCCCTATATCCCTATGTATGCTTAAATCTTTAAAACTACGCAACGGATTTTGATGCGTTTTTTTTATTAGATAGAGTGATTGAAGAGGAAGGTTTATATGTAAAATAACATCCATTAAATATTGGAGAAATACTGTTATAGTTTATATGGCAGAACAATGTCTACCGGGTCAGCTAGTTGATAATATAATATAGATGTTGAAGACGAGGCCGAACACCACAACGAAGCCGCCATAATAAAGACGCGTCCACACACGACACAATATCATCCCTCATCATTATTATTATCGTAATAATATTTCGTTATTCTAATACAAAATCTAAAAATTACACAACTTAGCCTACGTACAAAATATAATAATATTTCAGTCTACCCACATTATGCAACGCGCGAGCTTAATAAGGGCAGCTCCGGTGCATAGTGTGAATGAACTCAGTCGTCGCGAGAGCCTAATAACATGTCTCGCAGCATTTATACACAGAAAACGTACACAATATATAGATAGATAGACTGAATCATAATAGTAAATATATCGAAAATTTTGATAAGGAGCCGTGCACACTGGGGCGGTCGATTGTATGTCGTTGGGTATCGGTCGCATTATTTGAGTAGCGTCATTGTTCATATACGAAACTGACTCAACGGTTCGTTCAAAATTGAACTCTATTTCGTCGGAATAGAGTACCTACAGATTATAATGGGATATCTTAACAGCGGACGGGTTACCGTCCTTGGATGTATCCATTTATAAATGGCAGTCAATAAAATCATACAGCATCAAAGATACTGATACGGATATTGAATACGCGAGCGATGACCTCATTAATACGACTATACAATAACGGTAATATTAAATTGTGAATATAAATAATACTAATAAATACTCGAGTATTTACAAACGGTCGATATTAATAATATCATTGTGAAAGAATTTGAGACGGGACACAGTATGCACGCACCTTTATAAAAAATTTGTGCTACCTCGGGACAGACAGATGTCACAATTTTGGCCTTAACAATGTAGGTGTAACAGCGTCACTAACCGGGGCCTTTGAAAGAAAAAAAAAACAAAACCTCAAAATCATTCTCAATAAAGAACTATTTAAATAAATATTACAAAACGCATACGGTATGGCCACACTTATTTAGCAAAATAAATAAATATTAATCGCTCATATATCTCCTTCAACAAAATTTCCACAAATACACCCCGCAAATTTCACCGTCGATCATCTCTTTGGACAAGATTTTGTTTTGGTAAGTCGTTATACCAAATAATGTATATATTATTATTATCATTATTGTTACTACTATTATTATCATCATTAAATATACGACACGAACAAAACACCCTGTATACAAAAAATTTACACATACATATGCGATTAGCGTTCGTTCAATAGCAGTAGACCTCGTAGATAAACATTATTATCTACATCAATACAAAAACGTGAAAAACCCACGTGTCACTTTCTCTCAGTACCAAGGGTATATACAGGATGTTTTGTATTTGTGAACGAGTAAGCGACTACAATCAGATCTAGCCTACGTGTAAAATTGTTATTTATCAAGCGTGTGTCGGTTTGTTGAACGTCATTTTGGTGTCTAAATGGCCCTAGCGTATTGATGCTATAAGAATTTTGATATGTTAAGTTATATATTTTTGTTAAGAATCAATGATAGGCGAATTTGTCCTATAGGAATCCATTTTCTTATCGGATTCGACTATTCTTTTCCAAGTTAGTATTCGTATGAAAATCATGCATCAGTTGAAGTAGTTGCGAACGAGAGGAGTAAAATTTTCATTGTAACTAACTTAACACAACTTCTTCGCTTGTAAGTGTTGAAAAGTGTTGGATGCTATGAAAGTGTACACTCAAATCAACTTTGGTAGTGATTAAAAAAGAAACCAATTGCAAAAAAAAAAAAACAAGTGACAATCGACCTATTAACGATAACGCACTTGCCGTATCGCTAGAGACACCACAGTTATTTTTATGTCCCATATCTGGGCACGGAATTATCTAGTAACTAAGTCTTCACCTTTACGCTTTATCGGATCTAAAAATCCATACCGCTATAAGTGAGAAACTGTGTTTAGTCTGTTCGTTTGTCCATCATTCGCGTCAAAACGGAAAATGGAAGGAGCCAATGGAAGAGTTGGAGACCGACATAGGCTACCACTGTTTTTCATAGAAAAACACGTTTTAATCAAACAAGCACTACAGATGGCGTCACTTGCGCAATAATAGGTATGACGTGTGAACAGCACGCGGATGAAGCCGCGGATAACGGCTGCTAGTGTATTTATATTTATGATTATGGACCAGGACGTTTAACAAACCGACGCGCGCGGCGCACCAGCGCCCTCCCCCCACCCCGCCCTCAGCGCCCCCCCTCGCGCCCGTGCGCCGCTCTCACGCTTATCGCAACAAAATGTATCTTTACCTATCTAAGCGCTACGGCTGCCGTGTCCGTGACGAAATGAGAGATCTTCTGGCAAAGCAAACAATTTAAAACAATATGTATATCTTTTCTTAGTATGCCATTTATTATTACTGTAATTGAACAGGCTGCACTCTTTTAAAAGGACGCTGGGAATGGGCTTTAACAAGTTGCCAGATAGACATAGAACAAGTCGTGAAGTCCGACATCGGTCCTCATGGAAGGCATCTAACCGACTCCGTATGGACCATCAGTCTTATTTCATGTTCACGTCTTCGTGAAATACACAAATATGTGTCTATATGTAAACAATATATACAGTAGTATTTTGTTAATAATACGTATGAAGAGAGTGATGAAGGTAGATGAAGCATATCGGGTCGGCCAGTATGGTGATGTATGGCACTCGGTGCTCTCTGCCTACACAATTAAGGACTTGGCGTGATGGTATAATAATAATAAAGCTTGGCCACACCCAAATTGATGTTATTTGTCTAGTTAGTACGACTTGAACACTACTTGGAAATGACATTTCTAGATAATTTTCAGAAATATAATAAAATTGCTTTACCAAAATATTTCTCATGTCGTCACTGTTCTAATAATCAACTATCAATATCAAATAACTGTTTTGCGAAAGATGAAATAAAATTGTTTAAACAGTTTATAATGTCGATAGGCAATGTCTAGTTTAATTATCTAGCAATATTTATTGGTCAAGCACCTAAAGCGTATGAGATATATTGCATAAGTCCGAGTGAACTTTAAGCTGTTTTGAACTCAACGACCTAAAGGCTAAAGGATTAGGTATAAAATTGCCCGAAAAAGCTGCCCATTCACTTGGAATATTATTAAGAATGCATACTTAATGAGATATCAAAGTATAATAATAGAGAGTAATTTTCTAAATTATCACAAAATAACTGCCACAAATTATTATCAATCCATTCGAGTCCTATGACAATTGTCAATTCTATTGTCTATAAACTTTCACATTGTAAAGAAACAGGCGACTTAAAACAAATCGCGCACATAATTTTTTTTTTTTATACAACTACTAAAAAACAAAAAAAAAAAACCATTTAAAATCACCGAGCCGTTTCGCTCTACGTAAACCTAAATTTAAAGCGATCGAAAATATTTGAGTGAAAAATTTGTACGCTATTTTACACCGTAACGCTTCATAAATACCGATTAAATTCGCTTAAAATATAATAATATGTATAAAATACACTCCATCTTCATTGCGAGATGTCCGCACGCACGCGCAAAATGCATTGGTGGTATCTTTGAGCCTCGATTTGGTGAGTTCAACTAGATAACGCACTTACACGTCGGAGTAAACTAACTATAGTCCCACTGGTCGTGGCGCGTTTAGCTGTCTTCCAGCAGGTTGTGTAGCTCGGCGTAGTTGAGTATGGCACGGTGTAGGAATTCGTATTGCAACTGCGGGTAAGGAACAATGAACAGTTTTAATATAAAATAAACAAAATATGTTTTTCGAATAAATCAATATTTGTAGTGCGAGTGAACGAGAAAGATAATAAGTGTATAGGTAATATATAAAATGTACAATTGCATGTTAGTTTTGTAATAACACCAGTGATAAGATTGTAAACGGTTATAAGCAATAAATGTATTGATTGAGTTTGATTATAAAATTAGGCACCGTTCGTTTGTTCCGTTGCGGGCGTCTTTGCGTGCCAGCGTGCGTGCGTGTGTGATTACGTGTGTTGGGACGGTACTGTGCGTGCGTGTATGTACGTGTGTACGTGTAAGGGGGGCGGTACTGACGAAGGTGGCGACGGTGCGCGCGCGCTGCGAGCGCAACTTGCGCGCGACGCTGTTGACGTCCACGCGCCGCTCGACGCGCAGCTGCCAGATCAGGATGCACAGCGCCACGAACAGCGCCGACCGCTCCGTGCCGTACCTGCGTTATGATCCACTGCACTGACTTCTGCACTTTGTACCATTATATGCTACCTTATATACCGTTGAGGATATTATACAATTCAATTGATGAAAACTAACGTTTCCAGTTTCACATATGAAATGGGACTTAATATCGAAGTTATATTAAATCTGTGTACAAGTTTTCAAACGTGATTTGAAACTGTTGATTTATTTTTGTTGTAATTGATTTATGTTGGAAATCAGATATATTAACTATTATGTAGTATGTATATATGTAGTTTATGAGCTGTCTGGTCATCATAGTAGACTGCGCTAAGTTTTGGATCAGATGGCCGTGTTCGTGACGGTAGCTTAAGGTATTATAATTAATAATAACGTGGTCGGTATACGAACTGGCAGTGCACGAGCAGAGGGCGCGGCGGGCAGTCGAGCGGCGCGGCCAGCTCGGCCAGCTCGGCCAGCCCGCGCGTCACCTCGGGCACGTGGCCGGCCGCCGTGGGCCAGCCCTGGTACTGCAGCTGCCGCACCGCGCTCCACTCGCCGTTCTGCGCACACACCGCCGCACGGTCACACACACACACACATACACAGAGAAGAAAACGATTCTTGTTTAACAACCCGTTACGAAACGGTGAAGAAAAACGTTATAAAAATTATCAAACTTCGGCTTTGTGTGCCCTTCAGGCTATTGTAGACCGGGAGAAAAAGCCGGCGAAAAAAAAATGCTCAGCACTCTTTTAAATAACAAAAGCAGAGACTAAAGCAGTGAATAGGTTACGCACCTTAGTGTTGGTGATGCGGAATTGCCGGCGCGTGTAGTACGGGCACGACTCGCTCTCCTCGTACTGCACGGCGATGTGGTCGTACTGCACCGTGCCGTCGTCCCAGTAGCGCGGACACTTGCCCTCGCCCAGCTGTGGGATCGCGACAGATACAGACCTATATACCTACTAGCTGACCGGGCAAACGCTGTTCTACCGTATAAATTATAACAGTATTTCTCTACTACATAATGTATATTATTACACATATAAACCTTCCTCATGAATCACTCTATTTATTTTAGAAAACGCATCAAAATCCGTTGCGTAGTTATAAAGATCTAAGCATACATAAGAACAGACAGCGGAAAGCGACTTTGTTTCATTATCATGTAGTGATATAATGCCCAGGAGATTAAAATACATGTGAGTCATTTGATTTGTCATAGCGGTTGTTGATACAAAGAGGGAATAAGTAAGTAAGAAGGCTATTGTTATTGACTATTATTATTATTATTATCTTGCTTTAGGGTAGGTTGGCTAGAGGCTTTGGGGCTCAGGGTATGTCACACCCTGGCCAAACTTATGTGCACACATGTTTAATAAAATTTCAACACAATATTTAAAGTTATTGCTTCGAAAATGCCCAGAATTTTATTTCGTTTCACCGTTCATAATATTCATTCTATTATATTCTCACACGTACCTCGCTAAGCATAACTATGGTGGAGACATTGTGCTCGGAGACCATCCTCCAGAAGTCTGTGATGGTGTTCGGAAGCGGGTCTTGCGTTATTATGAACCCTTCCGAATTGTCGTAAGCTGCAAAATGTAAAAAAATTGTTAGTATATACTTGTAGTATATTGAGTTATGTCAAAATGGCAGTCGATTGTCAGTCAATAAGCGGATTCCAGAGATTTCTGAGTGTTTCATGTATTATTAGTGAAAACAACAATACTGAATATCAGTGATATTATCTTGTTACAGACATACAATATAAACATATAAATGACAAAACAATGACGTTTATTCGCACAAATACAGGTATGTTTAAAGATTTTACAGAATTATTAGTCTAATCCATACTTTGCCCTTATAAAAATAAATATTTAAATATAGTTAAAATTATGATAATTATTTATATACAGCCTGGCCTCTTGGTGTAATGGTTAGAAGCCTGATTGCTAAATCAAAAGTTCATATTATATCTAGCCACAACGAACATTTGTCATCACTGAATATAATAAAAATAGCTATGTAAGTATAATGTGGTACGTTATAACGTATATTACAGTTTGTCAGCTGTCTGGTAACCATAACATAGGCAATTGGTAATCCAATTTGAAATGAGATAGCCGTATGTGTAAATATCCTGATTGTTGTCTATTGTCTATGGACGAGTCGGCGTTTGGCGTGCTGCAGAGAGCCGTAGCGTCCCTCTCATTATGAGCGGAGACCCGGTCCAGCAGTGGACCAACAAAAGGGTAAAAAAATGAGGAGTAGTGAACCTACCTTCGATGAAGGATGCGTTGATATATGTGGAGTAGTCCTTGCCGGGCACGGGGGCCAAGATGACCCGGTTGCGGTCGTAGGGCAGGCAGTCGGGGGCGCGGTTGCGGGCCCGCAGCTCGTCCGCTTGCCCCGCCGCGCAAGACTTGGCCGGCTCCGCCACCGGGGGCTCCATCATTTTCTACACGCAAATATGTATTACAGTAATGTTAATTGTTCGGTGGAGAATTGCACTATGCATAAGGTATATTAGCTGGTTTTATTGGTGTGCATTTATTTAATGTTTATCATTAAATAAATACATTAATGTAGATTAAAAATTAAGTATGTTAACCAAACCATTTTGTGTTCAAGTATACAAACTAACTTTCAAACTTTGTTGCACTCTTTAATTACTTATGTCCTATAGCTAACTGCTAGCAACATCAAATACCCTATCATCGTGGTTGACTACTATCTAAATCCCTCTCACTATGAGATCCGTTCCAGCGAAGGACCAATAATAATAATAAGTATGATACGAAAAAGTATTGGACGTTAAAGTATATACGTATGAGGTGCTTTGAGACGTCATTACCTCGAACTCGTGCTCCATGAGGCACTTGTCGGCGCCCTCGGGCGTGTTGCGCAGGCGGTCGATGCTGGTCTTGAGGCGCGCGGCCGGGATCTCAGTGTCGCCGTAGTATGCGTACTCGACGAGCGCGCGGTACACGAACACGTACTGCTTCTGCAACAGGACATTGTCCAACCAACGTTATAATCTATATCAACAACAACAACAACAAGAACATACCATCACACCAGCTCCCTAACTGGGTAGACAGGGCGCACCGAGTGCCAAATCTCTGTCCTTCCAAACCTGACGCGCTACGTCTACATTTGTAATAAAGGGACGATGCGGCATGTCTCGCTGGCCGGCACTTTGACAAATGCAAGCGAAAGTAATTTTTGACGCTTGCTTTAAGATTTGAATCTTCGAAATGGTAACGTAAGGATAAAGCGTTATGGCCCCTTTATATGAATCTCTATCTCTTTCCGTTTATATCTTTCTATATTATATTCATGAGTGAGACACGAAAAGGGAAGCGTCGTGCGCCTTCGGTTGTACAACCTCAATACTGAACGGGAGGAAATTTCATTAAAACTTATCAGCTATTTGATTAAGGAAGGAAATAAGCATATGGAACTTCCCCCCTCTTTCATTTCAATACTAGAGCATGCTACATTAGTTACCCGAGTATGTAGTAAGAGTCGAAGTATAAGTAATATCTGTGCGACATCTGACCAGCGACTGCACGAGGAAGTTCCTCTGGCGGCGCAGCTCGGCGACGGTGTTGAAGACGGCCACGCGGCCGGTGGCGCGCAGCTGCTCCAGCAGGCAGTCGAGCGCCACGAGCGTGCCCGTGCGGCCCACGCCCGCCGAGCAGTGCACCACCACCGGCCGCCCCACCACCGTCGACCACGCCTCGTTCACCCTCTGCTCAATGCAAACCAATTCTGTACAAATTCTATACCAGCACCACAATATGAGTAATGTTCTTCAACATTCTTAGGATCAAATCGATCTGCATTGGTATGAAACATACAAATGGCTGTCTCTTTTCCATAATAGATTGAATTTATGACGTTCCTTTATTAAAATGAATGGAATGAATAATACCTTATCTGAAATGATACAAATTGAGAAGCACAGATACAAATATGCCTCGATGGTCGTGCGGTTGCTAGCGCGACTGCCGATCGGGAGGTCCTGGGTTCAAATCCCCGGTTGGGTACTGCTGGATTTTTCTAA